>JBBBDQ010002003.1:1185000-1290000 GCA_037127315.1 Ascarosepion bandense | reverse complement strand
GCAACTATATACAAACGATAAATTGTAGGAAGATTTGAAATATTAAGTAATTACTTACTTAATATTTCAAATCCTCCTACAATATATCTTATATATATATATATATATATATATATATATATATATATATATATATATAACGTAGCACACTTGGCATACTATCCAGGTAAATTCCGATAGAGACAAACTCAAAAGAACTCAATGTTAAATTCATTTATTTAATTTAACACAGTAATATAATTTAGAAAAGATTTTAGATGTATTACAATGGGTAATACATATTTCACCGCATAATGAGGCTCGTCAGACCCTAATGGTACAACAGTTGCTCCTCAAAATATCTGACCCCCAATTTTTTTTTTTCACATAGACAATCACATGTTCATATTTAGAAGAGACATTTGTAACGGTAATGTACGTAAACATTTTCGCTCATTTAAAAAGAACCTCAAAAAATAGAAAAAAGCAAGAATAAAAAAGAAAAAGTAGACGATTGATTAATTGAAAGAAGAGAAAAAAAGAAAGAAAACAGAAAGAAATGAAGAGAAAGAAAGAAAAGAAAAAAGAAAAAAGAGAAAAAGAAAGGACAAAGAGATACAGTGAAAAGAAAATAAACAGTATCCAGAGAAATAAATGTGACCTTCATGTATCGAAATCGCATCTCTAACGACTCGTCTGTTTTTTTAGAAAAACATGACAAGGAAAATTTAACTTTGATGGACATATGAGCGTCTATGTTAAAAAAAAAAAAATTGTGGTCGGATATTTTGAGGATCAGTTGTTGTACCATTTGGGTCTGACGAGCCGCAATATGCGGTGATATATATATATATATATATATATATATATATATATTTTTTTTTTTAATCATATCACCCCGAGCAAGGCGGTAATGCCACTGATGTGCAGGGGGCTACATAATAGTGAAAAGATCGGAAAGGAGAATAGACGTGGGTGGAGTGTGAACCGGGCGATAGATAGATCTATCTACTCCAATTGAAAAAAAAAAGTGAGAAGATTGGAAGAGAAAACCGGAAACCGCATCCTAAACAGGAAACAAAGAATGAGCCTCTTCACCTGTTCAATAAACGTGGGTGGAGTGTGAACCGGGTGATAGTTTAGAAACAATTCTCATTTAACTGCTCTCACGTTGCCATAAACATTCAGTGAACATAAATAACTTTAACTTTAAATATCTTTTTATTCTAAATGAAACTCCATCCACTTGACAATGGAGCTTTCCTTAAAGATATAAATCTTTTTTTCTCACAATACTAAAATTTAACCAATAGAAAGCTCTATTACTTTACTTTTAACTTTAAATTAAACAAACTTATGTAGGGGGAAAAAAAAAGAAAAAAAAGATCTTGTGTTTAAATGAAGATGAAATCAACTGATTTTTACCTGACAGTATCCAATCTGAGGATTTTTCAAGGCAATGCACTTGAGGATATTATACAGGGGAACCTGAAGAGTTTCAAAGTCGTCTGAACTTCTAAAATGTATGTTATCTGGGAATGTTCGATGAAGATTTAATCGGGTGGTT
Organism: Ascarosepion bandense; assembly: GCA_037127315.1. Taxonomy (NCBI): domain Eukaryota; kingdom Metazoa; phylum Mollusca; class Cephalopoda; order Sepiida; family Sepiidae; genus Ascarosepion; species Ascarosepion bandense. The sequence goes on along the minus strand of JBBBDQ010002003.1, from coordinate 1,288,454 downwards.
TATAGGGTGTCCCAGAAGTTCCGAACCATCAAAGGTTTTTATAAAAATACATATGAATATCAATTTTATTGATCATAATCTTAACAGATGCACATTGTACGGATGAAATTTCTGTGTTTTTAGAATACGATGTACTGAAGATTTGCTAATCGTGAGCTCCTGGCTTATTTTCCTTAATGATTTCACGGGACTTTTAGCAACATTTGCTAGAACCATGGTGGATGTTTCTTCATCAGTTGCACCCTTGTGTCGACCACATCTCTCACCGTCAGCAACTGATCCAGTTTCTTGGAAGAAATGATATTCAGAAGTTTCAAGGTTGCAGTTTTTATAATAGTGCAGAAAATCGATAATATATATATATATATATATATATATATATATATATATATATATATAAAAGCCAAGATGTTTGTGTGTGTGTCTGTTTATCTGTCTGTATGTCCTTTATACAAATCCATAATTTTTATCCGATTCTCACCAAACTTCACACAAATATTCTTTAGGCTGAGACTGAGCTCCAGGACTATGAATTAGTTTTAAAGCTTTCATTACACCCGAGCAATGTTGGGCTATACTGCTAGTATATATATATATATATATATATATATATATATATATATATAGGGTGTCGCAGAAGTCGCGCACCATCGAAATAAAATTTTTATAAAAATACATATGAATATCAATTTTATTGATTAAAATCATAACAGAAGCTCAAATTGTTCACCCTCTGCATATTAATGCAGAGGGTGAACAATTCTCAATTCTCAATTCTCAATTCTCTTTCTGTGTTTTAAGAATACGATATAATGATGATTTGCTAATCGTTAGCTCCTGGCTTATTTTCCTTAATGATTTCACGGGTCTTCTAGCAACATTCGCCAGAACCATGGTGGATGTTTCTTCATCAGTTGCACTCTTTGATCGACCACATCTCTCACGGTCAGCAACTGATCCAGTTTCTTGGAAGCGTGTGATCAAATGACAGACATGGGTATGGCTCAGTGGTTTTTCTCGCTCAGGATGGATTGCGGTTGAATTCTTGAGCTACAGAGTCGTATGTTGCCCCATCGCTTCCAAACATAAAAGCTAATTTATCTCTTTCTTGTACTTAGTTTCTCACCAATATCAGATCACATCTGAAACACAGTAAAAATAAATATGAGTATATAGTGCGGGACTTCTGGGACACCCTGTACTAAAAAATACCTATTAGGTTCATACAACCATAGATAAAATGCCCTAATTTGTTTTAATTATTAAAATTGCGCGTTCAAAAATTCCCTGTCACGTGAGCGTTAAAATAAACACCGTTACGTGAGCGTTCTTAAAAATAACACCGGTAAATGGTAAAATCAGTTATTAAAAATCGTCTGAAGACAACACTCATGGTAGAAACCTAGGTCGCGTAATAACTCGTTTACAAATGAAAAATATTCAAAAGTTCTACAATATAATTGTATTGAACACATTTTTATACAAATGTACACTGGTCTAACCCTGTTGTGACCAAAAACTAAGTATCAATCAATCAATCAATCAATCAATCAATCAATCAATATATATATATATAAATGTGTATGTGTTTTAAATCCAAAAGGATGATCAGATAGGTAAATCCCAAAAGCCGGATCCTAATTAATATTAATTTCATTAATATTAAAATTGATCAGGGTGGAGGGCTCAATGCAATCATTATATTCTATTTACAGAGCTAAATATAAAAATTCAATTAAAAATGTCGAAATTTGAATTCGTTGAATAGCCATTTCAACGAGGAGATCCTCGCTTCTTCAGCAACGGCGAAACGAAAATTTGAATTGGAGGAAATAATATATATATATATGTGTGTGTGTGTGTGTGTGTGTGTGTGTGTGTGTGTGTGTGTGTGTGTGTGTGTGTGTGTGTAAATATAAAAAAATAAAACAAAAATGACGATATTTAAATCCGTTGAATAGCCATTTCTACGAGGAGATACTCGCTTCTTCAACAACGGCGAAACAAAAATTTTATTTACTCAAATTTAAATGTATTATAAGATTTTATATCGGCAGAAGTCCAAAAAAAAATGGGGCGGGATTAACAATTTTGGAATTTCAGGAAGTAAAGAGGAAAGGAGACAGATACCCATGTCTCTTACTAGAAGACATACTCTTTCTCCAAACCCGAATCAAGAGTTCAAAAGCCAAAATTCAGCCATGTCAGAGAGATGGAAGCAGCAGAGGGAATGATAGTAAAAAGGAAAGAAAAAAAAAGATAAAAAGGGGGAAGGGGTGGTTGACTGAGAAGTCAGCCCCCCAAAAAATATTCCCTTAAGCAAAAGACAACTGCTATCTCAATGTTGAAAAAAAAAAAACCTGAAAAATTTGCCAAAGAGATTTTGTTTAAACAAATAATGACTGGGACAAATTTTATAAAAAAAAAATTTGAACATACGCATTCACATACAAATCCTAAATTTCAGATACAAAATAATATCTTCAAGGGTAGATCTCAAAAGAATCCATTACTACAAGTACACACACACACATATATATATATATATATATTGTCATCCGTTTTGCTGTATCACAGCTCATATGTACAGTTAGACAGCCGATTGCTTTTAACCCAGGATTGAAACCCGACCGAATTGGCGTCAGTCGACGATTCTACCTCTGGGCTATGGGCGCTCGGTAGAAAGTGGTGGACTTTTTAGCGTGTATATTATCATTATACACACCCAATAGCTGAGAGTGTTCTGATTCATTGCTGAATGAACGATGCGTAAATGCCAGAGTAGCTACTGTTTTTCAAAGTCTACCTTTCTTCCAGAGTGCTCAGTCAGGGTGTGAGAACGTAAATAGTCATCCGCAGACATATCTGTTCCGCTCTATAGCAGCTCATCAGTACGGTTATACAGTCGATTGCTTTTTACCTAGGATTGAAACCCGACCCAATTGGAATGTTTGGGGTTTCACTATTTGGCCAGAGCTCGTAGCCTAACAGGTGCCACTGTTCCTGATCTGGTTAGACCTGGGAACAACAGCAATTAAGATGTGGTTCCACGCTTCTCAAAACCTATCTTGCTGCTAATTTATCGGCATACAGCTAAATTTAAGACCTCAGCTGTCAATATACTTCAGTCGAACGAGTTGTCCTGGGTAGAAATGACTAGAAATATGTGTGCCAGAGTTGTATCAGAAATTTTGAAATCAGTCATTCTGATCCTGCTTGGGAACCTCAAAGTGGTGTAATGGTTAGCAAGTTTTTCTTGCTAGAACTATTGCTATTGAGCAGTGACGTCGATCCTCACTGGGTGTCTCATACTTTCGGCTTTGTGCTACATGTAACTTGCGCTTAGAAAATGAACTTTTAGGGCAACTCGAGGTGGTGTAATAGTTAGCAAGCTTGTTTTGCTAGAACCATTGCAATTGAGCAGTGAATTCCAGCAGTGTCCCATACATTCGGCCTGGTGACCCATCTTAGCTGCACTTATAAAATCTACATACTGATCAGAGAAAAAAAAAACACCGGCACATACTCCTGTTGCTATGTCTCAAAATCCTCGCTGTGGCCTAATAGGTGGGCTTGTATGCAGGTTACTATTAAAAACGTAAAATATTTACTGTTTAACTTTTTTTAGAATCATAATTTATTTCGGTTAACGTCATTTTTCAGAGAGAATACATATGTAAGCCGATACCGCTGTTAATTGAAAAAAGACCCTACTAAAGAAAAAAGAAATATGGTCCTCGATAGAAATTTATCGAATTTTTCGTATAGAGAAACAACTCTGATAGCAGAAGTGTGCCCGGCCAATTAAGCAACATGAGACTATGTTACGCTCGTAAGCAAATATTTACTGAAAGGATTTTATTTTAACTTAAATTTAAGAAAATTTATATTATTCATTAGAATGGCTTTGACTGGTAATAGTACTTTGATGTTAAAGCAGCTTTCCGCGCATATTATGAAACTGATACCCCCCACATATATATATATATATATATATATATATATATATATATATATATATATATATATAGTAAGAGGCGTGAATGTGTCTGATTCTATTCGGACAGAAAATAGAAACTAATTATGAAGAGAAGGAAAAAGCTTGCTAGGTGATGTGTTTTTATTGCTAGAAAGGTTATATGTTCAAAGGCCGACTTAGAGAGAGAATAGATGGTCACGCCCCTAAAACATCCCAATTTGTAAATAATACATTAAAGTAATTTCTCTTTCGATTTGCCAGATGGATATGGAATAAAAAATAAAAAAATTAAGCATACTTTACAATTATTGTATTGCTTTCAGAATGTGGAAATCACCCCTCCGTTTCTAAACGTTAAATACATCATTAGTTATTAATGTGAAGCCATTTGTTTGGACGTCTTTGAATGTTCCTGCCTGTCCGACATAATCGCGCACAAACATAGAACCCTGTGAAATACATTCACAAAAAGGCATCACAATATATATATATATATATATATATATATGTCTGCAGATGCCTATATATATATATATATATATATATACACTAGCAGTATAGAACGGCGTTGCTCGGGTGTAATGAAAGCTTTAAAACTAATCCATGGTTCCTGGACTTCAGACTCTTTGGATGTTGGCACAAAAGACTAAAAAGCAATAGTTGTTTCCAGTTAAAGCGGAAACCGTAGACTGAAACAAAAATGAATGAAAGTAAGTTAAATTTTGATTTCTTGGTATCGATATCAAATAAGATTTTTTCGTCGTAATCTGAATTTTGAAGGCTAAATAAGTCCTCTGAGTAAATGGTATCATGGCTGAGACTAAAGACTACAATTTTTTATACCTACTTAGAGCCAATCGCCAAGCAAAAACTAAAATAAAAGAACTGAAAAAAATACAGACATACAGGCAGATAAACAGACACACACACAAACATCTTGCCTTTTATATATATATCTATCTCTCTCTCTCTCTCTCTCTCTATATATATATATATATATATATATTATCGATTTTCTGCACTATTGTAAGAACTGCAATCTTGAAACTTCTGAATATCGTTTTTATGTCTTTGTCTATGAGTGTATCAAATTTGATTAAAATCGGACCACTCCTTCTAAAAACCGATTTTTTCGATTATCGATTTTCGATATTTATCGAGGGTACCTCGACACAAAATTTAGCTAAGAACATTCGCAGACGCTTATAGTACAACTGTGTAAATTTTCAAGAAAATCGGTTCAGCCGTTTTGGAGTCTATTGGTAATGGATACACACACACAGAGACACACACACACACAGATAAAGTTTCATTTATAAATAAGTTTATATATATATATATATATATATATATATATATATAAAACAGAAATAGGGGTTGTTTCCAACGAGATAAATTGGTATAGAAGAAAAAAGGCGAGAAGCCTTTAAAAGTTTTGTTTAAAGTGTTGATTTATTGTTACTATTATTAGTAATATTACTTGCTTTTTGTATTATATATTCAGTCAGTTAAGTGCCATACATGATACACGCTTGGGCGATCATGTCTCGAAAGAGACATGACTGACTGAGCATGAAGATTATTCCGCAGTAGTTTGCCATTGCTTTCTGTGGTAGACTGGTTACCAGCCAAAGCTACAGAACCCAATCTGTCCTGTTATTTGACCCATAGCTAGAGGAGGAAGAGATGTATTATATTATTAAGTACTAATAATTGGGGGTTCAGTTTATTACTTTAAAACAATATAAAATGTATCCCCCACTTTATGCCTGGTATAAACCTTAATCATGTTTTCGACTATTATATTCAGTCAGTCATTTAAGTAACCTTTACACGTTTTAGGCGATCATGTCTCGAAAGAAGCATGACTGACTGGGCAGAAGATTATCCCGCAGTAGTTTGTAACAGCTCTCTACGGTAGACTGGTTGCCAGCCAACGCTACAGAGCCCAATTTGTCCTGTTATTTGACTTATAAGTGGAGGAAAGAGACGGATTAATACCTTTCCCAAGAGTATTTGCGCGTTAGTGAATGCAAGGAATTTAACTAGAATTCGAACTCGGCTACCCGATATCTACTGCACCACAACGCAATCAAAAAACAGAAGAAATACATGACGAAAGTTTTCACAACTTTTAGCTAATTTTTATGTATGTTTATATATATTATCTACAACCTGTTTCTCTCTCAAGTTAATTTTTTTTAGTTACAAATGATTTGGGGCCTCTTCGGGGCCAGAATGATTCTATCAAAGATTATATATATATATATATATATAGTCATCTGCAGACAGATCTGTTTCGCTGTATCACAGCTCATCAGTACGGTTCAGACTTCAATTGCTTTTAACCCAGGATTGAAACCCGACCGAATTGGCGTCAGTCGGCGATTCTACCTCTGAGCTATGGGCGCTCGCTAGAAGAAGGCAGACTTTTTAGGGTGAGCGAAAATGAGAGAGAGAGAGAGAGAGAGAGAGAGAGAGACAGAGAGACGTGTTGATAGATGTTTATTTCAACATACACGTATAATAATAATTTTCAAGTTAATCCTCATAATTATTTTGTTAATTTTTTTTCATTACAATAGATCTGCAGAGACAAAGGGCGTTGTGGCTTCCCGGGGCTTTGCAGCTCCTAGGGTACTTGCGCCCCCACCCCCTCAATTTGGGGGGTGTAGGGGCCTTAAGTACGGCCCTGTAGACATTCATTATCTGTTATATTTAACAGTATATGTTTAAAAAATTATCTGGTGCCTCGATAAACTATATATATATATATATATATATATATATATATATATATATATAACACTTTCTCTAACTCTTTCTGTTTCACATATCCTATTTCTATATCTCTCTGTGTGTGTATGCATATATATATATATATGTGTGTGTGTGTGTGTGTGTGTGTGTGTGTGTGTGTGTGTGGTGGGTGTTATAATAATATAAGCCGTAATAGGTCACCTCTTCCGACGAATGGTTCTGGCTAATTTTATTGGACAATAAAGCGAATATCTCTGGATTTCATTTTTTCGGAGTTGATTGTTCCTCTGAAAGTAACTTTTTCGTCATCAATGGAATGTTTGGGGCTTATTATTCATTTACGAATTAATCACTCACGAAAGTATTCCCTTAGGAGCTGCGTTTAACATTTCAAACAGAAGGCAGAACACTTCAGCATTTGGCGGGAAAACCGTCTTTCTTTTGTTTGGTCTTTTATTTCTCGAAAAAACAAAAAAACAAAACAAAACAAAAAAAAAACAAAAAACTAAACAACATAAAACAAGAATAATAGATAGCAAAAATCTCATAATAAATATATCTAAACTTATTTATAAATGGAACTTTTTTGTTTTTTATGATATTCGATCGTCGAAGTCATTATTAAGAATTAGATGCTCTCAATTTCTGTTCAGTCGAAGCTTTTATTATTATTTGCTACATGCCAAGGAGAAGTCTTAACCATGTTTCCAATTAGTATATTCAGTCAGTTAAGTGCCATACGTGATACATCTTTGGGCGATCATGTCTCGAAAGAGACATGACTAACTGGGCAGAAGATTATCCCGCAGTAGGTTGCCATTACTTTCTGCTGTAGACTGGTTGCCAGCCAAGGCTATAGAACCCAATTTATCCTGGTATACAACTCATACCTGGAGTGAGAAGAAACTAATTATATTATATTATCATATTAATAAATACTAATTAGTGGGGGGTCAGATTATTACTTCATAACAATAGAGAACAGATCCCCCACTTTATGCCCACTAGAAGCTTTGTTTCCAATTATTATATTCAGTGAGTCAGTTAAGTGCCATACGTGATACTCGAGTGGGCGATCTCTAAAGAGACATGACTGACTGGACAGAAGATTTTCCCGCAGTAGGTTGCCATTATTTTCTGATAAACTGGTTGCCAACCAATGCTATAGAACCCAATGTGACCTGCTATTTAACACATAGCAGGAGGGAGAAAAATGATAATATTATATTCATATATTAATAAGTAGTAATTGTTAAGGTATCACACTATTTACATTATTCAGACTATTGATCTCATCTTTGTTGCCATTTGTACGACGTCTCGGCCTTTGTACGCTCCGGCCTTCTAACCGATCTCTTTATTACAATCATGCGGGTATATCATTCTCAATACTTAAAGTTTCTTTTTTTAGTCACGAGTTATCTCCCTTTAACGTAGCAAGTTACTTGTTCACCACCGCTGTAGACTGGTATTGAACTCACAACACTTTGGGTCTAGTCAGTGGAACTAACCAACGTCAATATCTATGGACCATGTGTTCTTAAGAAGAAAAATAATTTTATTTCTAGGACTTATAAATCTAATCTTTAGTAACCATACTTTTTACCAGAGTTCATATTGCCATTTTTTGATGTTAATGGTTTTCTCTAGTATTTTTCAATCAGTTAAAAACCCTACGTGATACACGCTTGGAGCAATCATGTCTCTTTCTAGACATGACTAACTGGTCAGAAGATTATCCTGCAGTAGGTTTCCATTGCTTTCTGCGGTAGACTTGTTGCCAGCCAAGGCTATAGAACCCAATCTGTCCTGTTATTTGACTCACAGCTAGAGAGGAAAGAGATGATTTATATTATTAAGTAGCTATTAGTGGGGGATCAGTTTATTACTTCAGAGCAATATAAAACTGATTCCCTACTTTATGCCCGGTAGAAGCCTTAATTATGTTTTCAACTATTATATTCAGTCAGTCAGTTAAGTGCCATACGTGATACACGTTTGGGCGATCATGTCTCGAAAGGGAATTGAATGACTGGGCAGAAGATTATCACGCAGTAGGTTGCTATTGCCCTTTTGCGGTAGACCGGTTGCCAGCTAAGGCTAAAGAACCCAAACTGTCCTGTTATTTAACCCGTAACTGGAGGGAAGAAACGGATTAATACCTTTTCTCAAGGATATTTGTGCGTAAGTGAATGCAATGAATTCAATATTTTTTTTTAGAATATGCGTTGTTGTGCAGTGGATATCGGCTTGGGATGAGAAATCGGGGAGTCGTGTTCGAATTCCAGTTGGAGCCCTTGCATTCACTTATGCGCTTAGGAGATTTTTGAAGGCAAGCATAAGTTTACGTAGTTTCCAGTGACGTTCTCTATCCGTTATTTCAACTTCATCCCATAGGAGTCGGTGATCGCCTTTCCTCCTCCATATGTGGTCAGCTACGCCTTATTCTTCTATCTCGCCTACGTGTTACGGACTTCAGATGTTCTTGTAGCCTTACCTTAAAAGGGGCGGTTTGTTTCTCATTCATATTTCTTTGCACAGCTACATGGAATGGCATACACATGGTCCTTAGTCATGTTCACTCCTGATGGGGGTCTTACTCGGGATATAACTGCGAAGTGTAGAACCACTTCTGAAGATCGTCCTGATGTTATATGAACCAAAGATCCTTTGTATTTTCTCCGATAACCCCTTTAAATAGGGTAGACAAATAGGAAACAGGCTCTGTCTGTCTACTCTCTCTCTCTCTCTATATATATATATATATATACCACCGGCCATAATTTTTAGGCGACCACAGGGTTTTAAAATATGATGTATTTCATACTTCTTTTTCGTTTTATTGCCAAGTGAATAATTGTAAATGAAAATAGAATAGTTCTTTTGTTCATATTACACAACTAGCAGTATAGCGCGCCGTTGCTCGGCTGTAATGAAAGCTTTAAAACTAATCCATGGTCCTGGAGACTCTTGACTCTTTGAACGTTGGCACGAAATACTAAAAAGCAATAGCTGTTTCCAGTTAAAGTGAAACCATAGACTGAAAGAAAAATGAATGGATGTAAGTCAAATTTTGATTTCCTGGTATCGATATCAAATAAGTTTTTTCGTTGTAAACTGAATTTTGAAGGCTAAATAAGTCCTCTGAGTAAATGGTATCATGGCTGAGACAAAGAACTACAATTATACCTACTTACAGCCAAAGCCGAAGAAAAAACTAAAACAAAAGGGCTGAATAAATACAGACATACAGGCAGATAAATAGACACACACAAACATCTTGCCTTATATATATATATATATATATATATATATATATATATATATTACCACTTTTCTGCACTATTGTAAAAACTGCAACCTTGAAATTTCTGAATATCGTTTCTTATGTCTTTGTCTATAAGTGTCTCAAATTTGATTAAAATCGGACCACTTCTTCTATAACCCGATGTTTTCGATTATCGATTTTCGATATTTATTGGGGGTATCTCGACAAAACACCTAGCTAAGAACACTCGTAGACGCTTATAGTACAACTGTGTAAATTTTCAAGAAAATCGGTTCAGCCGTTTTGTAGTCTATAGGTAACGGACACACACACACACAGACACACACGCACACACACACAGAGGCAAAGTTCCATTTATAAATAAGTTTAGATTTAGATAACATCAAATTAATTTATAAATATTTAATAATTATCTATATTGAAGTTTCAGCAATGAAAGAATGAAAGAAAATTTAGGATGATTCGGACGAGTTCATCTTTGCTTGTAAAATTTTGCAAACTAATAATAAGAAGGGAACCTTTCTATTTTCATCTAGAATTATCCACTTGTCAATAAATACTAAAAAAAAATTGATAAATTATTATATACGAAAGAAAAGGTCTCTATGCATACACTACCGGCCATACTTATTAGGCCACCCCGTGTTTTTTAAAAAATGATGTATTTCATACTATTTTTTAATATTTATTGCCAAGTGAATAACTGTGAATGAAAATAGAATGGTTCTTTTGTTAATATTGTATAATAACATGTGCATTAAATGAATTTATAAATATTTAATAATTACCTATATTTCAGTTTTATCAATAAAAGAATGAAGAAAATTTAGGGTGATTCGGACGAGTTCATCTTTGCTTCGTTGCCTTGTAAAAAAAAGTAATAATAACAAAAGAACCATATTACTTTCATTTGGCAATAAATTCTAAAAATAGTATGAAATACATAATTTCTTTTAAAAAACTGGGGTGACCTAATAATTATGTCCGGTAGTGTGTGTGTGTATATATATATATATATATATATATATATATATATATATAGGAAAGAATATTAATAAAAAGTTTTGAATTTAGTTTTAAATTCAAAACTTTTTATTAATATTCTTTCCTATACATATTAAGACAGTATACGTGGATGATCATCACTATATATATATATATATATATTGGGAAACCGTTCGGAAAAGTGGAAAGTTTTTTTTGGGTGATGCGTTTTGTTTTCTTTGTTACTTCATCTGGACTAAATTTGTCATATTGGTACGACTACATAGGTGCACGAGAAAGGGATGCTGGGATTTTTTTTCTGTAACACAATGATTTTTCGAACACCCTAATATTTAGTCTCAGAATGTCAAAAGTATTCCTCCCTCCGAAAAAAACTAAATAAATAAATAAAATAAAGGCTAAAAAATTTAACTTTTGTTATTATTTATCGTCTGCAACCATTTTTACTGAACAAAAGATAAAACAAATCAAACAAAGACAAAACTTAAAATGTAATTTTAAATGTCATTTTTTAAAAGTCATACCCCAAAAGTAGGGAGAAAGTAATTAGTCATGTCACAGGTGTTCTTCAAAAAGGAAATCCTGTGTTGGGTCTCCGAAACAAGTCAGCAAAAGTAACGTAAATCTATTTTTAAAATAGATTATTAAAAAAAGAAGAAGAAGAAAGGAAAATGGCGAGTGGAATAGTGGTCAGTGTTAATTAATCCGGCAGCTGCACAGACGTTTTCTAATAACACAAAATTATCGGATAATTTCGACAGTTTCTAAAAAAAGGGTTTTAACTCGATTACGCTAAAGAAGAGATGAAATCTATTAGAATCAATTGAAGGAAGCTTGAGTCGTCGAGCGTCAGTGATTTGCTCGTGAATAGAGTGCAATTCCGTCGGCAAGCGCAATAAATTGTAATTGGGAGAATTCACGCCTCACGCGGAACCACGGGAGCTACCACAACATAGAACGTAGGGAGAGAACAGGGTGTCTTTTTTGTTGAGGACCCACACTTTCCCAAGACCTTTAATGAAACTTTCAGGTCGTTAAACTTGCATCAGGAACCCTCCTAAATTTAACGCAAGCATGACTTAATGTTTAAACTGAACCTCGCCGTTGAGAAAGTCAGCAGAGCGGAAATTTCTCCCACAGTTGTCTTGTGGGGTGGGATTTTTAGTTTTTCTGTCTTTGTATTTTTTTAATAACCTTTTTCTCTATTTTTTTTTTTTTTTACCTTACTCCCTATTTTGAATATCTTCTCTTTGTTTCTTTGTCATAGTGCATTGAAGTTCTGTATAAGGGAAAAAAACGTTGATCCTGACCTCTACCGACTACCAGATTCTAAAACCAACACAATGTTAAATTAGTTCGTTTTGAATAAGTAGAAGATAAAAAAAGTCGCCCTAAATTGTGTAGAATCGGTAAACACGGGCCTGACACGTGACTGAAATAATAGTGGTCATTCATCAGGGTGAGATTAAACATTTCGAATTTTAATTTTCATATAAGTCATTCGCTCCGGGAAATTTGGCGTAACATAGTCTTCCATACTCTGTCCTTATGTTGTACTGCGTTAAGCTTAGTATATATATATATATATATATATATATATATATATATATATATACTAAGCTTAACTCAGTAAAACATATATATATATATCTTAGCGGCATAAAATTAAATTAAGGCAACAAAAACTGACTTAATCAAAAATATAAGTATTTGGCATTCTTCGTGTCCGGTTATGGTTCTCCACAACTTCCTGTTTCTTCTAGTTCTTAGTAACATTTATCTTTTTGTCGTCCCTTCTAGCCCCCGTCCATTAACACAAGATGGTGAGGTAAGTAGTCCGTTTCCTCCTACAATTCATTTAATCTCAGTATTCCCTGTGAGTGTCAATTTCTTGCACCTTCCTTTCTCTTTATTTGTCCCAGAATTTTCACTTGTTTCTGATTTTGAGTATAAACACTGCGCCTCCTCGGGTTAACTTTCAAAATAGACCTCAAGTGGGATGACTATATAGAATCCATAGCTAAATCCGCTGCTAAGAAGGTCTGTTCTCTGTGTAGGACCAGGAAGTTTTTCCTGTCTGATAGAATCCTGCACATATACAAATCTACCATCCGCCCGTGCATTGAATACTGCTGCCATATCTGGTCAGGTGCTCCTGCTATCCACCTAGGGGTCCTTGACAAACTCCAACGGAGAATCTGTAAAGTGATAGATCCCGACTTGGCAGCTCAGATACAGTCACTTTCTCACCAGCGTAATGCGGCTTCCCTCAGCCTCTTCTACAAATACTTTCACGGCTTCTGCTCCGATGAACTTAGCTCCCTGGTGCCCTCTATATATGAATTTACTCGAGCCACAAAATTAGCATCTAGGTCCCACCCTTTTACTGTAAAACCAATAAAATATAAACGCAAATTCTACTCCATCAGCTTCTTTTCTCGCACTTCCCGCCTGTGGAATTCCCTTCCGTTTAATTGCTTCCCCGACAGTTGCAATCTCCAAGTATTTAAATGTAAAGTCAATAGTCCTGTCCTATCTCAGTAACTTGCAGTTAAATTCTATACTATTATAATGTGGATATAATGTGGGGGAGCAATTCTACGTTACATTCAATATATAAGTTGATCCCTCACTTAATGGCCACAGTCATCTTTTTCTTACCCACTTACTGACATCCCTGTATAACCTGTCACTCTTTCTCATAAATTTCCTCCTATGTAACCTCCTGCAAAACAGTGGCAGTAAAATGCCTTGCTTGGGGCGATATGATTATAAAAGAAAAAAAAATTCTTTACTATTATAATGTGGATATAAAGTGGGTGATCAATTCTACATTACAATCAATATATGAACTGATCCTTCACTTTATGGCTACCGTCATCCTGCTCTTACCCGCTTCCTGACACCTTCTATATAACCTGTCACTCTTTCTCATAACTTTCCTCCTATGTAACCCCTTGCACAACAGTGGCAATAAAATGCCTTGCTTGGGGCGATATGATGATTATGAAAGAAAGTGTCCATTTTGTTTCCATTTTTTCCACCCTGAGTTCTTACGGGTTAATACCTTTCCCCAGGGTATTTGCACAGAAGTAAATGCAACGAATTCATCCCAGCGCGCCGGGCTATTAGAAATTGCTTGAGTGTGAGTGAAATTAGGTAGATCGAATCCTTTGGCATGGATGGTAGTGAAGATCATTGATTGATGAGAATAGTGATGACTCTGCAGATGATATTTTAGACCTGATATTTATTTTATTTTAACAGTGACGAGTTTTGGGGGATGAATAAAATTTCTTTGATTGTTTTATATTTTCACATACATATTTGAAAAAGTTTTAATTCATTTTTATGAAAACAAAACCATCTTTGGACAATGAAAGATGTATAGTATATTGATTAACCACCAACTAGTATGTTTGCCATACAAACAAAATCGCACAAGCCTTACACAAAATCAGGTGGCCTGGAAAAGAGCCATTTAGAAAACCCCGTCCAACCTATGCTCTTATGAAAATGGACATTAAATGATTACATATACATATATATAAAATGTATATTTTGCTTATTATTATGTTCAAAATGAAATGGTTGTTTTTAAAATTCCTAAAAACATAAAAAAGTCAAGGAGTATTAAAAAGTTTAAATGCTACAAAATGATTTTGATTTCCATAATTAAGAGTTTCATAAAATATCATATTTTCCAGATTCCAAGACTCACCATAGTTGGCACCATGACATGGATGGTAGTGAGGCTCATTTATTGTACATGACTGACAGTAGTGATGACTCTGCAGATGATAGTTTAGAGCTTTTACATGTATCCAGTAGGGACGAGTTTTTGGGGTTTTGAGGATGAATAAAATTTCTTTGATTGTTTTGTATATTTACATGCATATTTTTGAAATTTTTAATTCATTTTTATGAAAGTAAAACCAACTTTGGACAATGAAAAATGTATAGTATAATTACTAACCGCCAACTAGTATGTTATTAACATACAAACAAAATTAGACGAGTGATTAATTTAGACAATACGAGGCGCCAGTTTGTGAGGGACGTATGGTGAATGCGTTGTTGTATGGGAATTAATTTTTTTCTTTCCAATATCTTCCAGCTTTAGCCTCTTGTAAGTCGGAAAATCTGCTGTTTAGGTTTTATTACAATTCTAATCAATCTAAACTTATTTATAAATGGAAATTCGTCTGTGTGTGTATGTGTGTGTGTCTCTGTGTGGGTGTGACCGTTACCTATAGACTCCGAAACGGCTGAACAGATTGTCTTGAAAATTTACACAGTTGTACTATAAGCGCCTGCGAGTGTTCTTAGCTAGGTTTTGTGTCGAGATACCCCCGATAAATATCGAAAATCGATAATCGAAAAAATCGGGTTATAGAAGGAGTCGTCCGATTTTAATCAAATTTGATACACTCATAGACAAAGACATAAGAAACGATATTCAGAAATTTCAAGGTTGCAGTTCTTACAATAGTGCAGAAAATCGATAATATATATATATATATATATATATATATATATATATATATAAGGTAAGATGTTTGTGTGTGTGTCTGTTTATCTGCCTGTATGTCCGTAGTTTTTTCAGCCCTTTTATTTTAGTTTTTGCTTTGGGTTTGGCTCTAAGTAGGTATAATTGTAGTTCTTAGTCTCAGCCATGATAGCATTTACTCAGAGGACTTATTTAGCCTTCAAAATTCAGTTTACGACGAAAAAAACTTATTTGATATCGATACCAGGAAATCAAAATTTGACTTACATTCATCCATTTTTTTCAGTCTACGGTTTCGCTTTAACTGGAAACAACTATTGCTTTTTAGTCTTTTGTGCCAACGTCCAAAGAATCTGAGTTCCAGGACCATGGATTAGTTTTAAAGCTTTCATTACACCCGAGCAACGCCGGGCTATACTGCTAGTTGCTTCTAAAAACAATAGATAATGCCGAGTTAAAAAGTGGTGTCATGGGTAAAACCGTTTCTTTGACACTCCGTCTTTTACGGGGACATTTGTTCATGCTTGCCTGTTTGCTTTCTTGTTTTTTGCTTTTTTTTTCATTTAGCTGAGTGTCTAATTATTTGTATTTGTTTATTAAAACCTCGGAATTAGTGCGGTGTTTTACGATCACCATGTATAGCTTCAGTCTAAAAAGTCGACGTTTTACGGATCTTGCTAAATTAGGACCAAAATATCGACCGTTCACTCGTTCCCTTTTCAGGCAGGTGCAGTTTATTGTTTTGAAAAAAAAAAAAACGAGAAGCTCAATTGCTGCGGGTAAATAAAGCACCGACCGCCCTTGGCGATTGTTCAAGACCATCTTGATCTCTTTAAAAAGCCTTTTTGGGATTTCTTTTTTCCTTTTTCAAAAAAAAAAAAAAAAAAAACACAGAAAGAAATCAGACGGCCACGTTCGAGTTTTTTTTTTTTTTCATTTTTGATAATGAAGCGGAACGTTTCTTGAAGCGTGGCATTATCCTGTAGAAATCAATCTTCCTATCCGTTTCTATTCTAAAGATTTGAAAATGCCTCCCAACGCCACAATGACATCTGAGCGAAAACACTTCACCGAGTCTGGATTAGCCAACGGTTCATGCGTTTCCAACCTTTGTCTTGGGGTCAGGGGTATGAACAAGGTCGACAATGAACTTTTAAGCCCCAAAAAGATCTCCTTTAGAATTGAGAGAAAACAGGGCCGACTTACGAAACATGTTTTTAAACTCGATGCAAAAAAGGTGATAATCTTATGATGTATAAAAAATATTAGGATGTTCTGAAAGAAATAACATCTTTCCAGAAAGACTACGAAAATAAATCATTTAAATTTATTCAAATATTAATATATTCTGAAAGTAGTGACGTTTTACCAGAAAGGCTACGAAAACAAATAATTTAAATTCTATTCAAATACTTGAAAGTTCTGAAAGTAAAAATGTTTAATTAGAAAGGCTTTAAGAATAAATAGATGTTAAATTTATTCGAATATCAATATGTTCGGAAATTAATGACGTTTTACCAGAAAGGCTACAACAACAAACAAATCATTTAAATTTGTTCAAATATTAGAATACAAATAATTTAAATTCATTTAAATATAAATATGTTTGGAAATTTATAACGTATTATTTACGAAAGCATATTTGTTAAATTTATTCAAATAATATGTTCGAAAATTAATGACGTTTTACCAGAAAGGCTACCAGAACAAATAAATCATTTAATTTTTTTCAAATATTAGGCTGTTCTGAAATTAATGAAGTTTTACCAGAAAGGCTACAACAGCAAACCAATCATTTAAGTTTTTTCAAATATTAGGATGTTCTGAAATTAATGACGTTTTTTCCTAGAAAGGCTACGAAAGCAAATGAACGTAAAATTTATTTAGGAGAATCGGAAATTAATGACCAGAAATGCTTCGAAAAGAAATCATTTAAATTTATTGAAATATTAGTATTTTCGGGATGCAGTGACATTTTACAACAGAGGCTACGAAATCAAATAATTTAAATTTTATTCAAATATTTAGATGCTTGGGAAGTAATTATAGTATGCATGTTGGAGTGCAGTGGATATCGGCTCGGAACGAGAAATCGGAGAGCCGAGTTCGAATTCTATTTAAATTTGGTGCATTCACTAACCTGAATGTACCTTTGGAAAAAGATGCTAATCCATCAATTCTTCTTTCGGCTATGGGTTAAAAAGCAGGATAAATTGCGTTATATAGCATTGGTTGGCAACCAGTCTACCGCAGAAAGAATGTCAGCCTAGAGCGGGAAAACCTTCTGTGCCTAGCCAGCCATGGATTAAATGAGACATGATCGCGCAACCGTGTATCACGTATGGCAATGAACTGACTTGCGTAGGGCTCAACACACCTACCAGTAAAAAAAGACAAGTTACAGAAGCATCAATGAAGCCCTCTTCGATGGCGAAGTTTCGTCGATGGCCTATGTTCCAATAGAAGCGACGAGGTTAAAAAAAGTGATAACGAAATATCCAGTAACGATATCAGTCAGTAACGCGTCATACGTGATACACGCTTGGGCGATCATGTCTTTTGAATCAATGACTGACTAGACAGACGGTTTTCTTGCGATAGTTTGCCATTTCTCTCAGGAGTAGACTGGTTTCTAACCAAAGTTATAGAATCCGATTTGTACAGATAAGAAACCCATAGCCGAAGGGAGAAGAGAGGGAAAAAGAGATGAAATGACAAAGAGAAAGAGAGTTTTTTTTTTAATCATATCACCCCGAGCAAGGCGGTAACGTCACTGATGTGCAGGGGGCTACATAAGAGTAAAGAGATTGGAAAAGAGAAAACCGGAAACCGCATCCTAAACAGGAAACAAGGGATGAGCCTCTTCACCTGTTAAATAGATGTGGGTGGAGTGTGAACCGGGTGATAGTTTAGTCTATCTACTCCAATTGAAAAACAAAAAAAACAAAGTGAGAAGATTAGAAAAGAGAAGAGTAAGAAAGAAAGAGAAGACAATGAGAGTGGGGAATTAGCAAAAGAAAGCGAAAAAGAAAGAAAAAAGAAATAGCGCGATCGTAAAAAAAGAGAAAAGAAAAAGATGAAAAAGAAAGAAAAAAGAAAGAAAAAGAGAAAAGAAGAAAAAAGAAAAGAAAAAGAAAAGAAAAAGAAAAAAGGAAAGAAAAAAAGAAAAAATTAAAAGAAAGAAATAGAGATGAAGAAAAGAATGAAATGAAAAAGAAGTAAAAGAGAAGGCGAAAAGAAAGTAAGAAAGAGAAAAGAAGAAAAGAAAAGAGAAAATAGAGAAATAGAAAAGAATAAGAAAAAAGAAGAAAAAAGAGACAGGAAAATAGAAGAAAAGAAAGAAAAGAAAAAAAGAGGAAGAGGAAGGCAGAAAAAAGAGGAAAGAAGACAGAAAGAGAAGAAAAAGAAAGAAAAGAGAAAATAGAAATGAACAAAGAAAAGAAGATGAAAATGGATGTTATGGCATATTGTTGTGGTCCTATTTAAGGGATCACAATTATAAGGTGAGTCCTGTGTTCACAGTCAGCGGTTAAACTACAAGTGTACTACTCGATATTTGCCAACCTTCCCACGCAAGGCTAGATGTGACACAAGGCCTGTTTATTGTGAGTCTTCCCGGACATATAGCCAGGCCAAAAATATCTGTCTATTTTTCCCCAGTCATGATTCTACCCTTCGGCGGAACCACGACTCGGTTAGTGCTCTCTGCTCGGAAGCAGAGAGCGCACTCTACCCGAAGGCAGAGAGCTGACAGTGTCATAGTAGAGTACAACTAAAAAGTGTACTCCTCGGTATTTACCAACCTTCACACGCAAGGCCATATGTGACACAAGGTCTTTTTATTCTGAGTCTTCCTGGCCATATAGCCAGGCTAAAAATATCTGACTATTTTTCCCCCCAATCGTGATTCTACTCTTACAACACCTGGTATATCCCAAGCTGTCACCCATCTAAGTACTAACCAGGCTCAACGTTGCTTAACTTCGGTGATCGAGCGAGGACCAGTGTATTCAACGTGATATGGCCGTAAGACAATAAACGCTTACAGGACCTGGTTATTCCTAAGCGGTCACCCATCTAAGTACTGACATTGCTTAATTTCGGTGATTTTGCGAGAACCGGTGTATTCAACGTGATATGGCCGTAAGCCTGAAAATGAATGAAAATGAATGAAAAAAAACGTAAAGAAAATTAGAAAAACAATAATAAATGCAAAAGTGAGAAATTGAAAGAGAAATCAGAACGAGAAAATGAAAGAAAGTGTAAAATAAGTGAAAGAGAGATCGACAAAGAAAGAAAAACATTCATCGAGAAAGAAAAAATATAACTAAAGAAAAATAACGAAATAAACTGTATGAAATATGAATTAAGTAAAAAAAGGAAGAAAGAAAACAAATAAACAAACAAAATTGTTTGACAAAATAACAAACAATAAGAAAAATAACAAATTAGCAATAAGAAAAATCGGCAGAGGCTGACAAAGCTCAAAATGTATCTCCAATCTACGGCGGACTGGGGTAAGAAATGACTCGTGAATTTTAATGCTTCCAAAACGAAGCTGCTATCGATTAACCATCAAAGACAATCAATCCTACCCACCATAGTCTCCCTGAAAGTAAAACACTGCGCCTCCTCGGGTTAACGTACACAACAGTCCTCAAGTGGCAAGACTATATAGAATCCATAGCTAAACCCGCTGCTAAGAAAGTGGGTTCTTTGTGTAGGGCCAGAAAGTTTTTCTAGGCTGAAACAATCCTGCATATATACAAATCTACCATCCACCCGTACATTGAATACTGCTCCCATATCTGGTTAGGTGCTCCTGCTATCCACCGAAGAATCTGTAATGTGATAAATCTCGACTAGCAGCTCGGATACAGTCACTTTTTCACCGGCGCAATGTGGCTTTCATGTGTCTCTTCTACTTTTACGCCTTCTGCTCAGATGAACTTAGCTCTCTGGTACTCCCTATACATGAACTTACTCGAGCCACAAGATTATCAACCAGGTTCCACCCTTTTACTGTGAAACCAATAAACTGTAAACACAAATTCTACTCCAACAGCTTCTTTTCTCGCACTCCCCGCCTGTGAAATTCCTTTCCATTTACTTGTTTTCCCGACAGCTACAATCTCCAAGAATTTAAATGTAAGTCAATAGTCATCTCCTATCTCACTAACCTGCATCCTCTCTCTCATGTTCCTTTTTCCATCCACTCCACTCTCATCAGTATTCTCATCCTTCACTTACCCACTTCCTGACATCCCCCTATAACCTGTCACTCTTTCTCATAACTTTCCACCTATATAACCCCCTGCTCGACAGTGGCAGTAAAATGCCTTGCTTGGGGCGATATGATAATTAAAAAAAAAGTTATATACTATTATAATGTGGATATAAAGTGGGGGTCAATTCTACATTACAATCAATATATAAGTTGACCCCCCCACTTTATGACCAGAATCATTCTTCTTTTACTCACTTGCTGACACCCCTATAACCTGCCACTCTTTCTCATAACTTTCCTCTTACGTAACCCCCTGCTCAACAGTGGCAGTAAAATGCCTTGCTTGAGGCGACACGATTATAAAGAAAGAAAAAAAAAGAAAAAAAGAATGTACAAAATATAAAACGTATTTTTGTTGGTAACATTTTTCTTTCAAAAACGTATTTTTGTTGGTAACATTAGTTCCTTCAAAAACGTAGTGTGAACATGAAAGGGCGACTAGCGGCGGCTCTGGAAAAAAGAGGGTTCGTTTGTGTCTGGCGTGCAGGGCAGTAATCTGTTCCAAAGAAAGAAAATAATAATAATACTCACCGCTGTCTTAATAATCCACCTTCAGCTCATTCTAAAGGAAAAAAGAGAGGAGGCCCTCGAGTGGAATTTTTATAGACTGAGGAAATGGATTATGGGTAGAGAAATGGATTATGGATAGATAAAACCGACCGACCAAGTTCACCGGGGGGTTAGTGGCGTCAATTTCTTGGCGAGAAGCTGACGCAGAGAGACGCAGTGAAAAGGTGGAAGGAGGAAAGTGGAGGAGGAAGAGGAAGAGGAAGAGGCGTAGCAAGAAGCCAGCTGGGAGAGCGTTGAATTGAAATCCAACGGTCTGTGGTTCGATCCCTGGCTCTGCACTCACTAGAAGAAAGTGTGCAACACGTAGTTTTGCTAATAACATTGTCCCTTCAAATTCGTATATTTGTTGGTAACATTTTGCCTTCAAAATCGTATATACGTTGGTAACATTAGTTCCTTCAAAAACGTATTTTTGTTGGTAACATTAGTTCCTTCAAAAACCTATATTTGTTGGTAACATTTTTCCTTCAGAAACGTATTTTTGTTGGTAATATTAGTTCCTTCAAAAACGTATATTTGTTGGTAACATTTTTCCTTTAAAAACTTATTTTTGTTGGTAACATTTTTCTTTCAAAAACACATTTCTATTGACAACATTTTTCCTACAAAAACTTATCGTTATTAATATTTTTCCTTCAAAAATGTTTTCTTGGTAATATTATTCATTTAAAAACATTTATGTATATATTCCATAAAAGTTTGTTTTTATAATTTCATAGGGTTTTGACTTCTTTTTGCACATGGCTGGGAACCTAACAGGTGCTACCACCCCGGGTTAGGGTAAACCTGGGAAAACAGCAATTAAGAAGTTGTTGCATACTTCTCGCAACCTCTTAATCAGAGGCCTTGCTGCCGGATGCAGTTTACCGTCATGCCCAGGATCCCAAACCATCATCAGCGTTGGTCGAAAAGTAAAAACAAAAACAAAAAACAAAAAACAAAAAACAGGGGAAAACGCGCCTCATCGATGTGTTTGTAACAGGTGATCGTAATATTGAGACCAAAGAACCTAGGATCCCCCAGTTTGGGGATTAAGTATTTGCCCATAGCTGGGACCCTAAGAGGCGCTGCCACTCCGGGTCAGGGTAGAACTGGGTAAAACAGCAATTTAAAGGTGGTTTCATGCTCTTCACAACCTCTTAATCAGAGGCCTTGCTGTCGGATGCAGTTTACCGTCATGCCCAGGACACCAAACCATCATCAGCGTTGTTGGAAAAGCAAAAAAAAAAAAAAAAAGAAACGCGGGAAAATGCGCCTCATCGATGTGGTTGTGATCGTAATATTGAGACCAAAGAACCTAGGATCCCCCAGTTTGGGGATTAAGTATTTGCCCATAGCTGGGACCCTAAGAGGCGCTACCACTCAGGGTTAGGGTAGACCTGGGAACAACAGCAATTAAGAGGTGGTTCCATGCTTCTCACAACCTCCTAATCAGAGGCCTTGCTGCCGGATGCAGTTTACCGTCATGTCCAGGACCGAAAGAAACAAAGAAATAAGGAAAAAAAGAAACAGTGTAACAAGCAACACATCGTGTGGAAAACTGCAAGACAGAAGCTAAGAATGAAACAAAGAACGAAGGACGAAAACAGTGACAGTAACAAAAAGCAGAGAGAACAGCAAGCTAAAACCAAAAAAAGAAAAAAAGAAACAAGGAAAGATAGAAAGAGACTGAAAAACAAAGTAACAAACAGAATAGATATAAAGCAAAAAACGAAAGAAAAAAATAACAAGGTAAGTCAGAAATAAAAAGATTTAAAGGAAGAGAGGCAGGGAATTAGCCTTTGGACATATCCACACGGAAAATCCGGACAAAGGAAAGAAAAAAGAAAAAAACAGATACAAATTTAAACGAATCGGTAAAAAGAAAACCTTTCCATTGAGAAAATCTAAAGAAATAAAATCAGCAAACACATCGGATAGAAAAGCCATTAAATAGAAGCAACAGAACAACTTAGAAATTAAGTATCATTTGCTTCTCGCCCCCGTATTTCATTTGATGACGTTATTCCAATGCCCTACAGCTCATCCCCGTGGACACAGAAGTAAGAAAGACTCCTGCTGTTTCGATAAAAGTTGGTAACGCTTTTAATTTTGTATAATATTTTTTATCCAAACAAGCAAGATGAATTTAAAATTCATGAAAATACTTTTCGAATACTTTAATGAAAAATAAATAAATAAAAACCTGCCATGTAAAGAGACATATCTTACTTTGAAAAACATATTTCTGAAATTCGAAAAGAAATCTTGTTATTTACAAAATAAATTTGAAAAGAAAAAACGTATTTTCATAAGAAAAATAAGAAGAAATTGTGAAGGAAAGAATTTTAGAAATTTAAAATTTTCTTTTAAGAAATTTCAAAAACATATAAATATAGAAATATATTTTAAATATATCTTAAAGAATTATACCTTCCCTGGAGATATTCTTAATATTTTTCTTTTCTAAAAGATTTTATAATCTTTTATATTTAAGATTTATTGCCGTTTATGGAAAATAGAAGAAAAATATTTTACCACGCGTAAGTTTTCCTCGAAACGCAAATAATGAAGTAATCGATTGTGCCGGTCAGCTATCCCGGTCTCCAATTCCTATTGCACACGACAGTATATTTGTGTTTGTTTCACAGCAACAGAGGCCACTTGTAGTTTATACTTTAATCATGTTGAGCAGACATCAGTTCTATGTGATGTCAGTTCTTCAATATGGCAATGAATGCTGGACAATATCATCGAAGATGAAGGAAAAACTTGAAGCAACTGAAATGTGGTTCTACAGAAGCATACTGGACATAAAGTGGGGGATCAGTTTCATATTACAATAAATACATAAACTGACCCCTAACTTTGTGGTCAGAGCAGTTTCTATACAGTTACATTCCTGTGATCCAAAGGCACAAGGATTCATTCCAGGAGCTGAGATGAGTACTAAGAAACAGAACAATTTCGCTAGAAACAAAAAGAGAGTACTGGATTGCTATGTGATGTCGGTTCTTCAATATGGCAGTGAATGCTGGACAATATCATCAAAGATGAATGAAAAACTTGAAGCAGCTGAAATGTGGTTCTACAGAAGGATGCTGCGAATATCATGGATAGAGCACGTGAGTAATGATGAGGTCTTAGAAATGATGGAAACAAAAAGGAAGAGACAACTAAAGTTCCTGGGATATGCAATGAGGAAAGAAGACTTTGAGAATCTGATACTCACAGGCCAGATAGAGAGAAAAAGAGACAAAGGAAAGCAACGGATAACATATTTGAAGGGCCTGAGCAGGTGGATGACAGAACGGAGGTCGCGTGGTGTTACAGGAGAAAGTGTACTAAGAGCCACCAGGAATAGGGAGACGTAGAGGGCCATGATCGCCTACATCCTGAAAGAACAAGGCATATAGAAGAAGAATATATTTGCCAAATGTTTATAAGAAATAATGTGGATATAAAATGGGGGATCAGTTCTATGTTATAATCAATATATAAACTGATCCCCAATTTTGTGGCCATACTAGTTTCTATACATTTATAATCTAGATTTATTGTCCTGAGTTAGTGGATGACAGAATGAGGGTTGTTGGGGTGTAACAGAAGAAGAAGAAGAAGAAGAAGAGCGAGAGGGTAAGGAGATAATCGTAATCTATAGTCTGAAGAACGCGAGTACTTTCGAAGCCTCGGTGACAATGACTTGCGATGACGTGCTACAAAAACCATCGAAGTCTACCAAATTACACTCAAAAGATCAACCTGTTGTAGCTTTAATTTAAATTAAGTTTAAATAAAAACACCCATTTTTTTCAATAACTCCGACGCCTATTTACAGAATTTCACCAAGTTTTGAAAAATCGCTAAAAGATTGTAGGCTTATATTTCACTGAAATATATTTTTATCCACAACCGATTCTAGGCCAGAGTGTTAAAACGCCTACCACCTCGCCGATTATGCTGTCTCTCACACCTCTTTCTTCTACACCCATCTTCTTTCACTTCCTTCACCTCTCTACGCATTTTCGTTTTTCTTCCTCTTTGTTAAAACCAAACGCCGGGTCATCAAAGGGTTGTATATGACTATACATTACTCCCTACTTTTAAACTTGTCGCCTTTCTTTGAGCCTTTCTTTGAGTTCTTTCTCTGTCTCTCCCGTTTTCCTCTTTTTGATTCCCTCAATGTCTCTTTTACATCCCCACATTCTGGTTTCTCATTTTCCCCGCCCCCTTACCTCGCACACAAAAATTTACCAATATAAGGAAGCGAATTTTCAATCTTACTTAAAAAAATAGCTTTTACTACCTGATGAAACATTGTCCTTTTAATGTCGAAACAAAATGTACGCTTTGTAGTAGATCGTAATTTGAGCATGTTCTAAATTATATATATATATATATATATATATATATATATATATTCCATTCGTAAGGTTTCTTAAATAAAAGGTAAATAGTCAAATCAGTAATTGCAATTTGTTTGAAGAGACTACATGTTAGAAAACTATGTCGCATAATAAAACGTTTACAAATGAAAATTTTCAAAAGTTTTAAATTATAATTGTATTAAACACCTTTTAATACAACTGTGCACTGGTCTAACCTTATTATGACCAAAAACTAAATAACTAAACACTCAATCAATCAATCAATCAATCAATCAATCAATCTATCTATCTATATATATATATATATATATATATATATATATATATATATGTGTGTGTGTGTGTGTAAATTAAAAAAAGATTAATTCAATGATGTTGAATGACCATTTCGATATGAAGATCCCCACGGGGGATAACACATCACCTCAGCAACAGAAAAATCCTTTCAGAAACTGGAGAAAAATCAGTCTAATTTTGTTTTTCTGTTGCTGAGGTGATGTGTTATACCCCGTGGGGATCTTCATATCGAAATGGCCATTCAACATCATTGAATTAATCCTTTTTTAATTTATATTTGCTCTGTAAGATTTTATTACATGGAGCTCTCTTCATGTATCATTTTTTAATATTAAAAAAAATTTTAATATTAATTAGGATCGGGTTTTTGGAATTTACCTTCCTGCTTTTTTCCCTTGGATTAAAGTATCTGAATTAAAATATATATATATATATATATATATATATATATATATATATATATAAGAGGCCCTTACCCTGAAGAACCGTTGCGTGAAACCGCGGTAGGTGGTGGCTCACTTCTACATTTCTTGTATTGTATTCTCGCTCTACTTTCGTACTTTCGTATTTTCGTATCGAGCACTTTATAGTTAAAGTTTTGACTTGGATTTTTTTTTCTTTCCAACGGGCACTAGACGTATTGTTCTTGTGCGCTGTTTGTTTCTTTTTTATCTTCCCCCCATTATTTAACCCACGAGGTAGTTCTCGCCGGGTTAGAAGACGGTTTATATTACTGTTAAGTTAGCATTATTTTCGGATGTTTAGTCTGTTATTATTAGTGTTGTCTTACTGTGATTAAGTTGATTATATATATATATATATATATATATATATATATATATATTAATGCAGGTTTCATTGAATAATATAGACAAGTTGTGTCTATTAATTTTGTGTAGGATCCGTTCATACCGTCTGATATACTTGATGGTGATGTCGTTGAAAGACAACAAAAAATCACAGTAATTGTTGATTTTTTTTATCGGGTCTAAGCTTTCGGCTCACATAAGTCATTATCAATGAGTAAATATTAACACAAAGTAAACATAGAACATTTAATATTTTAAAACAACACGGTCATCAACGCACACTTCTGAGAAAAATGCTCGTTGATAACACGTACATACTCAAACAAGAAAATAATAAACAGAAACTAAAAATCCTCGAAGCAATCTACAATAAACAATTTAAACCTGGTTTGAATACAATCAATTTTGATATTTCCAATAACGTACTCAAATGCCTGTAATCAGACCAAGGACCACAACGCCACTATTTTGTCACTGTCTTCGGCCATCCGCCACGGTAGGGATGGACTTATATTTTCAATTCAATTCTCTTTATTGTTAATAACTTAAATGTTCTATGTTTACTGTGTGTTAATATTTACTCTTTGATAATGACTTATGTGAGCCGAAAGCTTAGACCCGATAAAAAAATCAACAATTACTGTGATTTTTTGTTGTCTTTCAACGACATCACCATCAAGTATATCAGACGGTATGAACGGATCTTACACAAAATTAATAGACACAACTTGTCTATATTATTCAATGAAACCTGCATTAATGAAAAAATGCTGCCAAAATACACACAATATATATATATATATATATATATTAAACAATACAGACAACATTGTCTTATATATTTTCTTTTGAATTTTTTCATATTTTCTGATTAGACTTTTTATTTCGGAATTATATTTGTATAAAATGTATAACATGTACTTGTGTTTAGAGTTTTTTTAAATATAATTAAGGTAAATAATTCTTTGCCTTTGAGTAATTTGATTATTTACATAGTTCCTTCGAAGTTCAAATTCTCTAACGTATTTTTACGACATTTAAAATCTTTAACAACCATGTATTCCATATAATTCACGCATCTACGTGAGCACATATCTTCACATGAGCATGTTGCTTACATTATTACTGCCTTTGAATTTAAAAATTCTTCATAACGTTTTTTTTTTAAATGTTGTAACACTTTTCCTGTTATAGGGCAATATTTGATTTTTAAACTGTAATATTCTCCCTGATGATGAACAAAGACGTTCGCAAGTACTAGGACAACCTTTGGACAATTTTTATACAAATATAATTCCGAAATAAAAAGTCTACTCAGAAAATATTAAAAAATTCAAAAGAAATTATATAAGACTATGTTGTCTCTAATGTTTAACACAACTTGCTTAAAACACACACACACACACACACACACACACACACACACACACACACACACACACACACACATATATATATATATATATATATATATATATATATATATATATACGAGTGAATAAAGGACGAAGAAAAAACTTTTTAAAATGTCCAAAACATTAATTTAAAACAGGGCTCGATACATAATATATAGAGCTGTGAATATTTATTATAAATTATATTTTAGAACATGTACAAAATTTTATATATTGTCTTCAAGAAAAAATTGAAATCATTAAATATATGAATAGCAACAAGCTTTTAAACCAGAGGCATGAAACTACAGTAAACTACAAGCACACTAAAGAACTACCCCAATCATGCTAAAAAATACTACAAAAGCCAGAGCTAGGAGCCCCGAGAAATAATCCACCTTTATTGTACTAACAATACTTCTACATACACTACAAACTGTGATCTAATTTTCTAAAAATTAAAAAAAAAAATTTAAAATTCTATAGAAAAAATCGATTTCCTAAATTCTTAAGCAAGGTTAAATATACAAAATTAGATTAATCATAAAAACTCTGCTTACATACAAAAATATTCTGTACAAAATAAGCATCCCAACCCTTACACCTCCCTACTCTGCTCCTCTAAGAAATCAAAAGGATATAGTCTAGTCGGAAGATAATAAAAACTTACATTCTAACTGCTAATGCTAAATCTGTCTACAAAACTCCCAGACACTCATTTATCAACTACATTCACTACCCACACCATTTTCTTCAAAATTCAAACGGACAATCCACAAGACTTATTCCCTTATCACTAACCCCCTCCAACATCCCACACACCACTGACCAAATATAAGAAAAGAGGCTTTCCATTTCTGTCCACACCGCCTGAGGAAACATTGTAGTTTCAATATCGAAACAAATGTACGATTTGTAGTGGATATATATAAAATTTTGTACATGTTCTAAAATATAATTTATAATATATATATATATATATATATATATATATATATATATATATATATATATATATATTGTTCTTTTGTTCCCTGTGATTTCAGAAAATACATATTATAAATTTATTTTATATATTCAATGTCAGCCAATCTGAATGTGAACGTAGGTAAATATTTTCCATTTATTTTTTTCGTATAGTCAAACAACCCCTAAATTTTCAAAATATAATATTGCAAAAACGAAAATAAATAAATAAAAGCAAAAAGGCCACTTGTCTACACGTTCAGAAGTTTCATAATTTTCTATTTTCTCAGGTAAAAATAAGGTATTACTTCAGGGCCGTTTGACTTTTGTAGGTCTTTTCGCTTAATTTCCTGTCATTAAACGAAAAAAGTTTTGTGCAATCTCGCGAAAGTTGTTACGTACGATTTAATGTACCGTTGATAATTTAACTTACATATTTTATGGTGACTGGTGTTGCGGTAAGTATCAAACGAGATCTCTCTTCAAGGTGATGTCTGAAAAAATATTTAAAAAGTTAGAGGTAATAATATTTTTATCAGTTTCGGAAATATGTCGATATATTTAAAGTTTCTTTAAAATGACCTTTTTCAGTCTTCTTACGCAGTAAGTGTACAAAAATTGAAAGGGGCGTAAGACAAGGGTGTTTCTTTTTGCCAGATTTATTCAACATTCACAGTAAGAGAATTAAAAATTACATCGGGATTCATTATTGACCGTCACAAACTTAACAGCATTAGATAGGCATATGATACAGTGCTTATAGTAAATACAGAAAAAATTTACAAAAATCTTGTAGAGAAGGTAGTAAAGTAAAGCGAGAAGAAAGGACTAAAGTTAAAATTCAAGAAGGCAGAATGCTTGGTTGTCCGCAAAAAGAAGAGGCCGAGTAAAAGAAAGCGAGATGAAAGGACTAAGCATCAACTGAAAGAAAACAGAATGCATGGATGTTCGGAAAAGGAAGAGGCCGACTAAAGGAAAGCGAGCAGAAAGGACTAAACATCAACTGCAAAAAGACAGAATGCTTGGTTGTCAGCAAAAGAAGAGCCCAAGTAAAGGAAAGCGAGCAGAAAGGACTAAACATCAACTGCAAAAAGACAGAATGCTTGGTTGTCAGCAAAAGAAGAGCCCAAGTAAAGGAAAGCAAGAAGAAAGGACTACGTATCAATTGCAAGAATATACAATGCATGCTTGTTAGCAAAAGAAGAGCCCAAGTAAAGGAAAGCAAGAAGAAAGGACTACGTATCAATTGCAAGAATATAGAATGCATGCTTATTAGCAAAAGAAGAGCCCAAGTAAAGGAAAGCAAGAAGAAAGGACTACATATCAATTGCAAGAATATAGAATGCATGCTTGTTAGCAAAAGGAGGAGGCCGAGTAAAGAGGAAAGCTAGAAGAAAGGACTAAGCATCAATTGCAAAAGACAGAATGTAGAGTTGTTAGCAAAAGGAAGAGGCCAAGTAAAGGAAAGCGAGAAGAAAGGACTAAGCATCAATTGCAAAAAGACAGAATGTCGGGTTGTTAGCAAAAGGAAGAGACCAAGTTAAAGAAAGCGAGAAGAAACGACGAAACATCAACAATAAAAGAGAATACATAATTATCAGCAAAAGAGTTTTTCTTGTGAGAATCCATTTTGCACATTTATAAACCTACCATTCGTCTTTGCATTGAATACTGTTGCCATATATAGTCGTCAAAATTCAAGTGAAGATCTGCTATATAATCGGCCCTGACGTGGTAGCTTGCCCTCAATCGCTTTCTCACGGAGGTATTATGGCTTCTCTCTGTCTTTTCTACGAGTATTGTCATGGCCAGTCCTTTGACGAGCTTCTTTGCCTGGTGTTCCTTTTTACCGTTGAAATAGTTAATTGTAAATGTCTATTCTACTCTAATAGTTTCTTCTCTCGCACTTCCCGGTTGTGGAATTCCACTCCATTTGATTGCTTCCCTGATAGCTTCAATATTCAAAAGTTTAAACATAACGTCAATAGCCAATTAGCCTGATTACTCTTAGCTTATCCTTTTCTCTTCGACATCCACCGTACCTTTGCTTGGGGTGAAATGATTGGGGTGAAATACACTATCGGCCATAATTATTAGAGAACCACAGTTTTTTTTTTAAAGAAAGTACGTATTTCATACTGTTTTTAGTATTTACTGCCAAATGAAAATAGAATGGTTCTTTTGTTATTATTACTTTACAAAACGTTACAAGGCAAATAGCGACAATTTACCAATCGCACCCTATAGATTATATATATATATATATATATATATATATATATATATATATGTATACTACAGGCCATAATTATTACGCCACCCAGTTGATAAAAGAAATGATGTATTTCATACTATCTTTAGTATTTATTGCCACGTGGATAATTGTAAATGAAAACAGAATGGTTCTTTTGTTATTGTTACTTTGCAAGATTTTACAAGGCAAATAGCGACAATTTACCCATCGCACCCTGTAGTTATTATATATATATATA
The DNA here is from genome assembly GCA_037127315.1 of Ascarosepion bandense. NCBI lineage: Eukaryota > Metazoa > Mollusca > Cephalopoda > Sepiida > Sepiidae > Ascarosepion > Ascarosepion bandense. The sequence goes on along the minus strand of JBBBDQ010002003.1, from coordinate 1,256,729 downwards.
TATATATATATATATATATATATATATATATATATATTTGTACACTACCGGCCATAATTATTACGCCACCCAGTTTATAAAAGAAATGATGTCTTTCATACTATCTTTAGAATTTATTGCCAAGTGGATATTACAAAATGAAAATAGAATGGTTCTTTTGTTATTATTACTTTGCAAAGATTTTACAAGGCAAAGAAGCAAAAATGAACTCGTCCGAATCACCCTAAATTTTCTTTATTCTTTCATTGATGAAACTGCAATATAGGTAATTATTAAATATTTATAAATTCATTTGATGCACATGTTATTGTGCAGTATTAACAAAAGAACCATTCTATTTTCATTTACAATTATTCACTTGGCAATAAGTACTAAAAAATAGTATGAAATACATAATTTTTTTAAAACACTGGGATGGCCTAATAATTATGGCCAGTAGTGTACATAAAAAACACAACATGCAAATTACAAATTGAAGATACGATAATTAAACAAGTATAAAAATTCAAATATCTATAAATTGATTTAATAGAGGACGAAAAATTCGACATCAAAATCCGAAGGTGCATTGGAATTATGAACGACGGTTTGGTAAAGAATAATTTGGTAAAAGAGAAAATCTTAATTGGAAATAATGAAACAGTTATTAAACAGTTATGTGATATCTGTCCTTCTATATGGCAGTAAATATAATGTAATCTCGTCACAGGGGAGGAAGTTTCGTTTGGTTTCGTTTGGTTTGCTTTATGGCATATCAACCTCAATAGGTTATTTATTGCCGACAAGATTTTAAATATAGATTCGTATGAATAGAATATGTATTCTTTGTAAGAAATCAGTTTTTAGATCAAGGTTTTGGGGTTTCTTTTTTGTTTTTTGTTTTTTCGTTATGTCAAACTCCATGGTTATTTCATGCCGACAAGATTTTACAAATAGATTGGTATGAATAGAATATGTATTTTTTGGTAAAAATCAGTTTGTTGATTAAGTTTTGGGTTTACTTTCTTTCACAGTATATCAACCTCTATGGGTTATTTAATGCCAACAAGATTTTAAAAATAGAATAGTATGAATAAAATATATTCTTTATAAGAAATCAGTTTGTAGATCGGGTTTATTTTCTTTAACGATATATTAACCTCTATGAGTTAATTAATAGATTAGTATGAATAGAATATGTATTTTTGGCAAGAATCAGCTTGTAGATTAAGTTTTGGGTTTATTTTTTTTACGGTATATCAACCTCTAAAGGTTATTTAATACGGACAAGTTTTTTACAATAGATTTGTATAAATAGAATATGTATACTTTGTAAGAGACAGGTTGTACATCAGGTTTTTGGTTTATTTTCTTTTACGATATATCAATCTCTATGGGTTATTTACTGCCGACAAGATTCTAAAAATAGATTAGTATAAATAGAATAAATATTTTTGGTCAGAATCAGCTTGTAGATTAAGTTGTGGGTTTATTTTATTTTTACGGTATATCAACCTCTATGGGTTATTTAATGCCGACAAGATTTTAAAAAATAGATTAGTACGAATAGAATATAGATTAGTATGCGTTCATTCGTTGCGTAGAGCCTCTTTTGGTAGTCACGAGTTATCTCCCTCTAACCATCTAAGTTACCCTGTAATAGTAGGATTTTCATCTGGAAATATCATCGTTATACTCAGGAAATCTTCACAAGATATAAACTCAAACAAAAGTAATTTTTCTTGCGAGCCAAATAAAATCCTGCTACTCAATCCAATAGCTTCAACGATAAGAGATGTATTAATACCTTTCGCAATGGTATGTTTACGTAAGTGAATTCGAAACTAACTCTCCGAGACATGATCGTCCAAAATGTGTATCACGTATGACACTTAACTGACTGACTGAATATAATAGTTGAAAACATGATTAAGGCATCTATTGGTCATAAAGTGGGGTATCAGTTTTATATTATTATGAAGTAATAAACTGATCCCCTACTAATTACGACTAAATAATATAATAAAAATCATTCCTCCTCTAGTTATGTGTTAAATAACAGGACAAATTAGATTCTATAGCCTTAGCTGGCAACCACTCTTCCGTAGAAAGTAATGGCAACCTACTGCGGGAAAATCAGCCCAGTCAGTCAAGTCTATTTCGAGACGTGATCGCCCAAGCGTGTATCACGTATGTCACTTAACTGACTGACTGAGTATAATATTTGAAAACATGATTAAGGCTTCTATTGGTCATAAAGTAGGGGATCAGTTTTATATTATTATGAAGTAATAAACTGATCCCCTAATAATATAATACATCAATTCCCACTGTAGTTATGGGTTAAATGACAGGGCAGATTGGGATCTATAGCCTTGGCTGGCAACCTGTCTACCACTGAAAGTAATGACGGGATAATATTCTGACCAGTCAGTCATGTCTCTTTCGAGACATGATCACCCAACCGTGTTTCATGTATGGCACTTAACTGACTGAATATAATAGTTGAAAACTTGATTGTAGCTTCTATTAAGCATAAAGTGGGGGATCAGTTTTATGTTGTTATGAAGAGATAAACTGGTCCACTATTAATTACTACTTAATAATATAATAGATCTCTTCCCCATCTGATTATGGGTTAAATAACAAAACAGATTAGATTCTATAGACTTGGCTGGCAACCAGTCTACCGCAGAAAGTAATGGCAATCTACTGCGGGAAAATCTTCTGCCCAGTCAGTCATATCTCTTTCGAGACATGATCGCCCAAGCGTGTATCACGTATGGCACTTAACTGACTAACTGAATATAATAGTTGAAAACATGATTAAGACTTCTGGGCAGAAAGGGGGTCAGTTTTATATTATTATGTAGTAAAAAACCGATCCCCCACTTATTACTACTTAATAATATAATACATCTTTTCCCCCTGTAGTTATGTGTTAAATAACAGGACAGATTGGGTTCTATAGCCTTGGCTTGAAACCAGTCTACCGCAGAAAGCAATGGCAACCTACTGCGGGATAATATTCTGACCAGTCAATCATGTCTCTTTCGAGATATGATCGCCCAAGCGTGTGTCATACGTGATACATTGACTTGCCTCCCAGAGAGTAAAACACTACGCCTCCTTGGTCTCACACTTTCAGCGGACCTCAAATGGAATGACTATATCGAATCCATTGCTAAATCCGCTGCTATGAAAGTCGATTCTATGTGTAGGGCCCGGAAGTTTTTTCCGTCTAAATCTATCCTGCACATTTATAAATCTACCATCCGCCTGTGCATTGAATACTGCTGCCATATCTGTCGGGCTTCTCGATAAGGTTCAGAGGAGGGTCTGTAATGTGATAGATACCGACTTGGCAGACCGCCTGCAGTCTCTCTCCCACCGGCGCAACGTGCCTTCCCTGTGTCTCATCTATAAATACTTTCACGGCTTCTGCTCCGATGAACTTAGATCACTGGTGCCCCCTAAATACGAATTTGAACGCGATACTAGATTAGCAACTAGATCCCACCCTTTTACAGTGAAACCGATAAAATGCAGCCGTAACTTCTACTCCAACAGTTTCTTTCCTCGCACTTCCAGACTGTGGAATTCTCTTCCACACGATTGCTTCCCAGACGGCTACAATCTCCAGGAGTTTAAATGTAAGGTCAATAGACACCTCCTAACACACTAACCTGCTTCCATTCTATCAAACACTCTTCCCATCTGCCCAACCCTCATCCTCGATATCCTTACTCATCTGTCACCTTCCTCCTGACATTCCCTATGTCTAACCACTCCTTCTCTTTACCTTCCCCTATGTAGCCCCATGCGCAATAGTGGCAGTGGAATGCCTTGCTTGGGGAGAGATGATTAAAAAAAAACACTCTTCCCATCTCCCCAACCCACATCCTCGGTATCCTTACTCATCTGTCACCTTCCTCCTGACATTCCCTATGTCTAACCACTCCTTCTCTTTACCTTCTCCTATGTAACCCCATGCGCAATATTGGCAGTGGAATGCCTTGCTTGGGGTGAGATGATTAAAAAAAAACACTCTTCCCATCTCCCCAACCCACATCCTCGGTATCCTTACTCATCTGTCACCTTCCTCCTGACATTCCCTATGTCTAACCACTCCTTCTCTTTACCTTCCCCTATGTAACCCCATGCGCAATAGTGGCAGTGGAATGCCTTGCTTGGAGTGAGATGATTAAAAAAAACACTCTTCCCATCTACCCAACCCACATCCTCGGTATCCTTACTCATCTGTCACCTTCCTCCTGACATTCCCTATGTCTAACCACTCCTTCTCTTTACCTTCTCCTATTTAACCCCATGCGCAATATTGGCAGTGGAATGCCTTGCTTGGGGTGAGATGATTAAAAAAAACAAAAAACAAAAAAAAACTGGTTGCACTTCCCAACCAAAGGGACAAAAACGATTTCATTTTCTTGAGGCTCACGCTGTCAGGACGTGAGCTTGGTTAGTTGAATGTAGGAAACTAGAATGCGTCGCACCCCAACCAGATCCCAAATTAGCCTAGTCGTTTGCGCTGGTATCGGTATTACTACCGATCCTCATTCTTTAGTGCAATGAGGTGGGTGCTTAGGCGGAGACATGTACACCTTCAGTATCCGCAGAGACAAAATGAGAAAAGAAATGTAGTTTATCCGCCCGATGGCAGATACTTCACTTTGGACTCAGCCAAAAATTGAGAAGATAAAACGACCGCAATAAATTTCAATTTGTTAGACGCAGAGTATCGGACGATGGAAACCGATTAAGGCAATCGCCAAAAATCCAGTTACCATGAAATAGAATTGTTTGAATAATTTTTAAATTGTTATTAAGAGAAATGTTTTTAAGACAAGGATTTGGCAAAAAAGAAAGGAGGGAAGAAACGAAGATAAAGAAAGAAAGAATGATAAAGGGGGAAGAAAGAAAGAAAGAAAGAAAGAAAGAAAACTACTGAGAAAAAAGAAGAGATAGAAGTGTTTAACGTCCCTTGCCAGTACCTCAGAAACAATGGACTATTCCATATTGATCGCGTAGAAAAACAAAACTTGGTTACAGTGAAAAAAAAAGAAAGAAAGAAAGAAAAAATAAGAAAGAAAGAAAGAAAGAAAAAGGAAAGAAAGAAAGAAATAAGAAAGACAGAAAAAAGAAAAAAGGAAGAAAGAAAAATAAGAAAAAAATAAGAAAGAAAGTAAAGAAAAATAAGAAAGAAAGAAAGAAAGAAAGAAAAAGAAAGAAAGAAAAAATAAGAAAGAAAGAAAGAAAAAAGAAAGAAGGAAAAAAAATTAAGAAAGAAAGTAAAGAAAAATAAGAAAGAAAGAAAGAAAGAATCAATGAAAAAATAAGAAAAAATAAGAAAGAAAGAAAAAAGAAAGAAAGAAAGAAAGAAAACTAGAAGTGTTTAAAGTAATTTGCAATGAAATGGAGGAGTTATCAATTTCAAATTCTCTAATTTGTACCCACTTCTTAAAATAACAACCAATATTAATTTTCATGAGATAATTATTGCAATAGCATGTCAAAGTTCTTCAGCTCAAATGTTTATCTAGGTTTTTGGGGAATTTTTAGAACTTTCCATGAGATTATTCAGTCATTAACTCAAAAATTCATCCGAAATTTCATATATTTTATTTTATTTTCACGCCCCTTTCTAGTGCATTGTAATTAAGCCATTAAAAATGATATCCTTTTAATTGACACACATTTAAATAGAGCCGGACATTTTTCTGTTAAATAATCTTGTGTTTATTACGGCGTGCGGGTTCCATGTATAAATGAAAGCAGATGTATCAAGTAACCAGTCTGTGTTATAGTCCACGAAACAGTTCGAGAAAATATTTGAGCCGAAATATTGAAATGTGTCTAGCGCATTTCCTGTGGTAGGTAAACTGTTTTAAAACTTCTCCAAAAGAAAGAAAAAAAAAAGAAAGAGAGAAAGAAAGAAAGAAAGTATAATGGTACCCTCCCACGAGGAATGGACCCTTTCTCTTGCAATATTTATGATTACCTGCGTGGCTTCCACAGAGCAGCAGTAAGAGTAGTTACGAGCAGTCAAGTTGGCAGTTAATGGAAGCAGGTAACGACAGCTACTAGTCAGGCAGCTTCGGACTTATTTCTATATTACTTATTATTAACACTCCCTTTGAATATCTTGTTTCTTATGATACTAATACACTGCTTTGGTAGATCTACATTCTTGTTCCATGAATTACTTCTGGCATAAAATGGCCATTAAAACTCTGCGGCGAAGTTTCGCCACAATTCCACAACAAATTGGCCATGGAAATCCACAATAATAATAATAATAATAATAATAATAATAATAATAATAATAATAATAATATTATGCATAATAATATGGATCCAAAATGCAGGTTTTGTGATAAACACCAAGAAACAATAGACCACCTAATCTCAGGCTGTTCTGTGCTTGCCCCAAACGAATATAAAAATCGCCACGATAGAGTTGGGCAATATTTACATTGGACAATGTGCAAACATTATGGAAAAGCTGTAAACAAACACTGGTATGAACATCATCCAGCACCGGTTACAGAAATAGAAGATGTAACCATTCTATGGGATTACACCATCTACACAGACAGAAAAATTGAAGCAAACAGGCCAGACATTATTGTTAAAAACCAGAAGGAGAAAACTTGTCTATTAATTGATATGGCTTGTCCAGCGGATTGTAACATAGCAATCAAGGAATTGGAAAAACTGTCAAAATATAAAGACCTGGAAATTGAAATAGAAAAAATGTGGAAATTGAAAACAAGAGTTGTGCCAGTGATAGTAGGTGCACTTGGAATGAAAAAAAATGGAACAAAACAACACATTGAAAGAATCCCTGGAAACCCCAGCTTAAGTGATATACAAAAAATTGTCTTATTAAGTACAGCCCACACACTAAGGAAAACTTTATCTATGTAATGCTGGGGATGATAGGGAAGATAGAAAAACATGAAATGGAGCCATAACAACACGCCACTACCTGCCTTAGGTCTCCCCGAGACCAAAGCAGAAATCGAAATATGATGAAAAATGACATAATAATAATAATAATAATAATAATAATAATAATAAGAAGAAGAAGAAGAAGAAGAAGAAGAAGAAAAAGAAGAAACAATATTTGTAAAATATCTGAAGAATTTCAAGAATGTTTAATTTGTACTTAATCTACTTTAGGTCTTATTCTTTCCATTTTCTTTGGGAATGAGTTGAATATTCTTACAAGGCCAAATTTTCACCTCTAAACATTCCACAAACCCACTAAATTCCTGAAGTTAAAAGACGCGTGTCTCAAGTTTTAATTTATTCGGTAGGGCATTGTTTTGACACATCCACAAACATACACCCGTATTGAATCTTCATTATTTAAGAGAATAGGGTATGCTTGCCACTAACTTTAAACAATCGAGCCCCACGCCCCTCTCGAGTAATCACTCCCAAATCTCTACCTTGCTTTGGCATTACCTTGTTTCACTTAATGTTTTATATGCCTTGCTTATTTTTCGCGCCAACGCGATCAGTCGACTCGTTATAGGGCAGCCTGCCTTTAAATGGTGTCTCGGTTCAACGGTGCTGAACGCCAAGATGGAAGTCGAAACCAAAAGAGCTACTCATTCCTCTTGCCTCTGTGCACACCGGCTCAGCATAGATCAATGGCTTACTTTTTTCACAAACGACTGCCCAGTTACTGTTCCTTTTCTCTTTAACACCGGTTACGACACGCACTATGAAGCCGTAATCGCTGACATATCAACAAAAAATACAAAGAAAACAAGGAAAAGAAATAACATCGAAAAGCAAGGCTCCATATAAAAACAAGATGGAAGCATTTTTCCCAGAAGTCACGTCTAAAGCAGAAACAATAACAGTCGAAGCATTAAGAAAAGAAATCTTAATAAAAGCGATTTTGAAATATTAAAAAGAAAACTATTTAAAAATTACAGATTTTAAGAAGACACAGTAAAAAGATACCAATATTAAATGTGGATTTGTTACGGAAATAATTATTCTAGAGTATTTTTGGAAAAATATTTTCATCGCAACATATTAAAAATAATAATATTATCTTAAATATTGTAAGCATAATTATTAGTTCAATAGTCTTTTTCTCTTGTGTACATTAAAGAAAGATATGCGTTGTAGTGCAGTGGAGATCGATTCGGAACGACAATCGGTGAGCCGAGTTCAAATTCAAGTTTAATTCCTTAATTTCACTTACGCACAATCATCTTGGGAAAGGCATTAATCTGTCTCTTCTCTTCAGTTATGGGTTAAATAACAGAACAGATTGGGTTCTAAAACCTTGGCTAGCAACCAGTCTACCGCAGAAAGCAATGGCAACCTAATGCGGGATAATCTTCTGCCAGTCAGTCATGTCTCTTTCGGGACATGATCGCCAAAGCGGGTATCACGTATAGCACTTAAATGACTGAATATAAAAGTTGAAAACATGATTAAGGTTTCTATTGGGTATAAAATTGGGGATCAATTTTATATCGTTACGAAGAAATAAACTGATACCCTACAAATTATTACTTAATAATACATCTCTTCCCCTTCTAGCTATGAGTCAAATAACAGGACAGACTGGGTTCTATAGCCTTGGCTGGCAACCAGTCTACCGCAGAAAGCAATGGTAAACTATTTCGGAATAATCTTTTACCCGGTCTGTCATGTCTCGAAAGAGACATGATCACCCAAAGTGTGTATCACGTATGGCACGTAACTGACAGACTGAATATAATAGTTGAAAACATGATTAAGGATTATGCTGGGCATAAACTGGGGGAACAGTTTTATATTATTATGAAGTAATAAACTGATCTCTCACTAATTATTACTTAATTATATAATACATCTCTTCCTCTTCTATCTATGAGTCAAATAACTGGGCAGATTGGGTTCTATAGCCTTGGCTGACAACCAGTCTACCACAGAAAGCAAAGGCAACCTACTGCGGGTTAATCATCTGCCCAGGCAGTCATGTCTCTTTCAAGACATGATCGCCCAAGCGTGTATCAGGTATGGCGCTTAACTGACTGACTGACTGACTAACTTGGCGGTTAGATTTAATTGTTTTAGAAGTGAAATGGCTGCTTGTAACAGTAAGTTCTCCGTTAAAAGTTTCTTCTATCGCACTTTTCGCTGATGGAACTCTCTTTCATCTCTTTGGATTCCAGCCAACTTTAATCTCCAAAGATTTAAATGAAATCTCAATCGCTATCTCCTGTCGTCTTGATTACTCTCCTTTTAATTTTCTTATTCCACAATATTTTTTCTTTTTCTTTCACACTCAGTAACACCTTGTGGGGATCCTAAAATCAAGCAGGTATAGAAATTTAAATTCCGGTTAGTGTTCTAAGAGCGGACTGGAAGTGTGACGGAAATATCCAAAGTCGTATTGGATGGCCAAGGATGCATTTCAAAAGCTGGGTCGTGTATGGAGAGATGGAAATTTCGTTGGCAGCAAAGGAAAGAGTCCTGGAATTTTATATGATGTCTGTCCTTTGATATGGCAGAAAATGTTGGATCATCTCATTAAAGATCATAAAAAAAGGCTTTAAGCAACAGAAATGTTGTTTTACAGAAAGTTGGTGAGAATTGTTCTACCGTGTCTTGCTCGATAATTTTCTTCCCTGAATTTATCTTATATATTTATAAGTCCACCCTTCATCCATGCTTTGAATATTGCTGTCACATATGGTCCGGTGCTCCTGCTATATATTTAGAGATTCTTGATAAAATCCAAGGAGTAATCTGAAATGTTTCTCTCCAGAATCTATCTTGCATTTTTATAAGTCTATCATTCGTCCATGCTTTGAATATTGCTGCCACATATGGTCCGGTGCTCCTGCTATATATTTAGAGATTCTTGATAAAATCCAAGGAGGAATCTGCAATGTTTCTCTCCAGAATCAATCTTACATATTTATAAGTCTATCATTCATCCATGCTTTGAATATTGCTGTCACATATGGTCCGGTGCTCCTGCTAGAAATTTAGAGATTCTTGATAAAATCCAAGGAGGAATCTGCAATGTTTCTCTCCAGAATCAATCTTACATATTTATAAGTCTATCATTCATCCATGCTTTGAATATTGCTGCCATATATGGTCCGATGCACCTTCTATATATTTAGAGATTCTTTATAAAATCTAAAGAAGAATCCGCAATTTTATTGATCCTGACCTGGTATCTCGCTTTCATTCACGTTCTCATCGCTGTAACATAGATTCCTCCTGTATTTTCTATAAATACTTTCATGTAATTGAGCGCAGTATTAGATTGGCGGTAAGGTCACATCATTTTACATCGGAAATGACCAAATGCAACCGTAGGTTCTATGTTTTCTTGCTAATTTTGCTTGTCGATGTCTCTTCTATTTACAATTGGTCAACTAGGCGTGGTGTAATGGGTTAGCAAACTTGTCTCGCTAGAAACATAACAATTGAGTTCAATCCTCACTGTGTGACCCATACTTTCGGCATTGTGCCACATCTAATCACCTTGCTTCTATTTACATTCTTTCCAGCTAAGTTTGATCGTCAAAATTTCAATCCAATGTCATTTATCTATCGACTTGGTTACACATCTTTCATTCTCGCTCCTTGATAATGTTTTACCTTTTCTAATTTTTTCGCCCCTTTTGTATCTTAGTGGCTTTACTACCTTGCTTAAGTTGAATAGATTAAAAATTGTAGATTTAAGTAATCCTTCTGCGAACAGAAGAAACGGAAGTTGTTTGAATTTAATTTCCGGTTCCTTTTTTTTTTTTTGTCAATCTTTCACCTCAAGCAAGGTCATAAAAGCATTAAGACGAAAAAAAGTTACTGCTTGTGAAGAAATATGAAAAAAAAAACATTATTAAGAAGCTGGAATGATAAAAAAAATACAAATTAAAAAAAACAGATAATAACGTGTGACATTGCACTTAAATATTTTAAGCTCGTAGTTGACTGGGAAGCAACAAATCTGAAAGAGTTTCTCAAACGAGAAGTACAAGAAAAGAAAAGAGACTAGAAGTAAGTAATTTCTTACCTGGCATTTTGCCTTTTATTAATTTGAACGCAGTACTAGACTGGCGGTAAGGTCTCATCAGTATTACGGTTGGAATAGCTAGAGGTAAGCATAGATTCTATGCTAAGAGTTTTTTCATCGCAATTATCGCTTGAGAATTTTTTTTTTAATCATTTCCCCCCGAGCAAGGTGGAAACGCCACTGATGTGCAGAGGGTTACATAAATGTAAAAAGATTAATTAGAAAAGAGTGAGGAGTACAAACTAGTTAGAAAGGAACAATAGAAAGCTGAGAAAGCAGGTGCGATGACAGATACATAGGTGGAGAGAAAGGGAAGGTTATACAGGGGAGGGGAGAGAGCTAGAGGCCAGTGGTTAGTAGATGAGTATTGACTTTGCATTTAAATTTCTGGAGGTTGTAGCCGTCAGGAAAGCAAGAATACGGGTGTGAGTTCCACAGGCGGGAAGTGCGAGAGAGGAAGCTGCAGGAGTAGAATTGTCGTCTGCATTTGGCTAACCTGACTGTGAATGGGTGGGACCCAGTTGCCAGTCTGGTTGCACGGGTAAACACCTGTGGAGGAGGCATCAGTGACTTAAGCTCATCCGAGCAGAAGCCATGAAAGTATTTATAGAAGAGACAGAGGGAGGCCACATTTCGACGATGGGAAAGTGGCTGCAGTCGAGTCGCCAGATCAGTACCTATCACATTACAGACTCTCCTTTGGAGCTTGTCAAGAACACTGAGGAGAACGGCAGGGGCACCTGACCATAAATGGCAGCAGTACTCCATGCACGGACGGATGGTTGACTTGTATATATGCAGGATGGATTCAGGCGGAAAAAACATCCTGGATCGACATAGTGACCCAATTTTCTTAGCAGTAGATTTTGCTATGGATTCAATATAGTGGTTCCATTTGAGGTCTGAGGACAGGGTAAGTCCGAGGAGGCGTAGTGTATTACTCTCCGGGAGAATCATCTGGTCCATGCTTATGGGAGGCAGAAGAGGTTGCCTGTAATGGTTGACAGACAACAGCTTGGTCTTAGAGGAATTCTTGCCATGTAATATCAAACGTTATCTTTTAGTCTTAATTCTCGTTTTCTCTCTAGTTAACAGTGTCTTGTTTTTCGTATCCCCTAACACTTAGTAATCGTCTCCTTGTCTCTTAGTTGCTTTATTGCCTTTCTTATGATTAAAATGATAAAGGGACTAGAAAGATTGTCTTGAAATTAGTCAACAGTTTGGCGGTAAGGTTACAATTCATTTTACAGTTTCCGTGCCAAGATACAACCGTAAGTTCTATTCTAAGACTTTCTTCTTTTGTATTTCTCGCTTCCGGCTTCTTGTTTCCCAGTCAGCTTTGATTTTCTGAAACTTAAAAGAAATATCAATCGTTATTTTCTTAATTTCTAATCTGTCATCGTTCTCTCTTCTAAATTATATTTTTTTCTTTTTTTCGTATGATTCCACTGATGTCTTAGTGAAATTATGACTTTGCCTGGAGTAAAATATTAGGTTGTCACACTTGAAAATGGCGGAATTTTATAGGATTTAATAAAACGCTTCGGAAATGTTAAATAACTAAGACAATCGCACCTACCTCCCATTAGAATTAAACACTACACTTCCTTGGACACTCTCAGCGGACCTCAAGTGGAATCACTATATCGAATCCATTGCTAAATCCGCTGCTATGAAAGTCTGTTCTGTGTGCAGGGCCAGGAATTTTTTCCCGTCTGAGTTCATCCTGCACATTTATAAATCTACTATCTGCCTGCTATATTTGGTCGGGTGCCCTTGCTATACCCTTCGGGGAGAATAGCAGGGGCACCCTGCTATTCAACGAAGAATCTGTAATGTGATTGATACCCACTTGGCAGTCGCTGTTTCACCGACGTGACGTGGTTTCCCTGTGCCTCTTCTATAAAAACTTTCACGGCTTCTGCTCCAATGAACGTAGATCACTGGTGACCCTTAGGTATGGATTTGCACGAGATACTAGATTCGTAACTAGGTCCCACCCTTTTACAGTGAAACCGATAAAATGTAACCGCAATTTCTACTCAAACAGCTTCTTTTCTCGCACTTCCCGTCTGTGGAATTCCCTTCCACATACTTACTTCCCCGACAGCCATAATCTCCAGGAATTTAAATTTAAGGTCAATAGACATTAACTCGCATCCATTCTTTCAAACTCTCTTCCCATCTACTCCACCTACATCCTCGGTATCCTCATACGTCTATTACCCTCCTCCTGACATTTCTTATAACTAACACCTCTTTCTCATCACTTTCCTCTCTGTAACCCCCTGCACAACAGTGGCAGTGGGGTGAAATGATTAAAAAACACAGCTCAAATGCTTCGATTACCTCTTCTTTACTGGAGAATGTTTTATTGCGTATGGAAGCCTAAAATGCATAAATAAGCGAATCAAGTGAATATTGAGTATGGGACAAAATTTCCTAATTCGGGCTATGCAGCTTTTGGACAGTCCATTCGCAAATGCATAGCTGTGCGTTGTCATACAGCAAAATTAAGCTATTTCTATTCACCATTCTAGGAGGTTTCTTTTTCAATTTTTTTGTGCATACACTCGATTTCTGTATTTTTTTCAGCCCTTTTATTTTAATTTTTGCTTCGGGTTTGACTCAAAGTTGGCATAATTGTAGTTCTTAGTCTCAGCCATGATACCATTTACTCAGAGTATTTACATTATGTAATAGCCCTAATAATGTAAATACTGTAAATACGACCTCATCTCAGAAATATAGACAAATAGAATGATCTATTATTAAACGTCGTACAAATGGCAACAAAGATGAGGACAATAGTCCGAATAATGTAAATACTGTAAATACGACCTTATCTCAGAAATATAGACAAATATAATGATCTGTTATTAAACGTCGTACAAATGGCAACAAAGATGAGGATAATAGTCCGAATAATGTAAATACTGTAAATACTACCTCATCTCAGAAATATAGACAAATAGAATGATCTATTATTAAACGTTGTACAAATGGCAACAAAGATGAGGACAATAGTCCGAATAATGTAAATACTGTAAATACGACCTCATCTTTAGATAAATACGCACTAATTATTTTGTCACACTTACAAATGATTCACTTGATATAAAATAAGAAAATACGCTTCTAAAATGATAAATAAGTTATTTATTTAGTAGAAATAGGCATCATATTGATGAAGGACTTTTCTCTTTAATGTACCTCTAAATTCTTGATCCCTTATTTAAAGAATTCTCAACCTTTAAAGTAATGAACAGTTGAAATGCTTCAATTACCTCTTCCTTATTGGAGAATGCTTTCATATCGCGTATAAAAAACGTCGAAAATGCTAAGTAGGAGAGATATCAGGTGTATATGGAGGATGAGGCGTAACTTTCCTAACGTACGCTATTCCGTTTTTGGACGGTCGATTGAGAAGCGCATCACCGTGGGTTGTGCTGCGAAATTAGGCCATCCTTATTTAAAAGTCTAGGAGGTTTCTTTCCCAATTTTTCGTGCATACACTCAATTTCCCCATAATTCGAGGTTGGCGTTATTGTTTTTTCTTAAAGAAAGACAGTCAGTCAGTATAGTGATACACGCTTTGGACGATCATGTCTCTTTCGGGACATGACTGACTGGGCAGATGATTATCCCTCAGTAGGTTACCATTACTTTCTGCAGTAGACTAGTTGTCAACCCAATCTGTCCTGTTATTTGACTCTTAGCTAGAAGGGGAAGAGGTGTATTATATACTTAAGTAGTAATTAGTTTATTACTTCATAACAATATAAAACTGTTCCCCCAATTTATGCCCAGCAGAATTCTTAATCATGTTTTCAACTATTATATTCAGTCAGTCAGTTAAGTGCCATACGTGATACACACTTTGGGTGATCATGTCTCTTTCGAGACATGATTGACCGGGTAGAAGATTATCCTGCAGTAGTTTACCATTGCTTTCTGCGGTAGACTGGTTGCCAGCCAAGGCTATAGGACCCAATCTGTCCTATTATGTAACCCATAAATGGAGGGAAGTGACAGATTAGTAACTTTCCCAAATGTATTTGTGTGTAATTGAATGCAAAGAATTCGGCTGGAATTCGAACTCGTCATCCCGGTTTTTTATTCCGAGTCTATATCCACTGCATCTCAACGCACATCGTTTAAAGAAAGAATGAATAACAAATAGCCCCTTTGAAAGACACCCCCCATACACTAACCATTTACTTTTGAGGATGCAGCATGGTTTTTGTGTATTGCTCTGGGGATTCAGTTGTATCTATCCAGTGGCATAATCTTCTTCTTCTTCTATGTGCCCTGTCCCTTCAGGACGTAGGCGATCATGGATCTCCACGTCTCCCTATCCCTTGTGGCTCTTAGTATGTTTGTTCCTGTTGCTCCTGGCAACCCCCGTTCCGTCATCCACCTGATCAGACCATGCAAATATGTTATCCGCTACCTTCCTCTGTCTCTCCTTCCTTCTATCTGTCCAGTCAGTATCAGGTTCTCCAGGCTCTCCTTCCTCATTGCATGTCCCAGGAACTTCAGTTGTCTCTTCCTGATGCTCAGCATCAATTTCCTTTTGTTGCCATTCTTTCTAACACTTCGTCGTTGCTTGTATGCTCAGTCCACGATATCCGTAGCATCCTTCTGTAGAACCACATTTCGGCCGCTTCCAGTTTTATCCTCATTTTCGATGATATTGTCCAGCATTCACAGCCGTACTGAAGAACTGACATCACGTAGCATACATATATTTTCTTTCAGAGTGACTATATTTTGGCATAATCTTAATGTTGTCAAAAAGTATTAATTTCTCCTTGCATGTAATGTAATGATTCGAAAGAAATAGAGAGAACAACTCAAAGCGATTGGTTTTTTGAGTTTCATTCAATCCATAAGGAACGAATCTATCCAGATTGTTTATTTTTCTTATTGCTTTAAGAAAAGAAAAAGTTGTACGTCATGTTTCCAGTTCTACTTCCGACTGTAGTTAAATAAACTAAGAAAACTGAGTACATGGTCATCAGCAAAAGGTGCAACCCAAAATGCCAAATACAGGTGGGGGATATCAGAATCAAGCAAGTACAAAATTTTAAATACATAGGAAGTGTTCTAACAATAGACGGAAAGTGCGACACAGAGATCCGAAGGCGAATTGGCGTGACAAAGGACGCGTTCCAGAAGCTGAGTAATGTACTAACACACAGGAAAATTTCACTAGAAACAGAAAAGAGTGCTGGATTGCTATGTGATGTCAGTTCTTCAATAGGGCAGTGAATACTGGACAATATCATCGAAAATGAGGACAAAACTGGAAGCAGCGGAAATGTGGTTCTACAGAAGGATGCTGCGGATATCGTGGACTGAACATGCAAGCAACGATGAGGTGTTGGAAAGAATGGCAACAAAAAGGAAATTAATACTGAGCATCAGGAAGAGACAACTGAAGTTCCTTGGACATGCAATGAGGAAGGAGAGCCTGGAGAACCTGATACTGACTGACCAGATAGAAGGAAGGAGATACAGAGGAAGGCAGCGGATAACATATTTGCAGGGCCTGATCAGGTGGATGACGGAACGGGGGTTGCCAGAAGTAACAGGAGCAAACATACTAAGAGACACAAGGGATAAGGAGACGGGGAGAACTATCACCGCCTACGTCCTGAAGGGACAGGGCACATAGAAGAAAAAGAAGAAGTTTTTGAAACTTTGATCAAACAAAACATTTAATTGATGAGGTCTTATAACCAATAGAGGTTTGCCTTTTTATTTATTTTTATGATGATAATCACCTGAAGAAAACTTCAAAAAACATATTTATATTCTTCTGATTTCAACAATACCATTACTAAAGTATTCATTGATAGTCAGAAGTATTTTTAGAGGCTCAATGACCCATTCATTAAGATGACTTGAGATTGTCTCATTTTATATTTTTGTCATTGAACTTATGAGTAACAATAGATTGAAAAAAAAATATCTGGAAAGAAAGAGAGTCATGAATTCACAAGTTTTTTTTTATATATACTAAGGAGTTTACTTTTTTAGACGATCGGATAAACTCATTTTCATTCGGCTCGTGAGTAACGCTAGATTGAAAGAAAAATGATCTGGAAAGAAAGAGTCACAAATAAATAAAGATATTTTTAACGAAGATTAACGAAATGTTCTTGAAATAATCGACAATTTGAAATGATTTGTTTGAACATTATTTTTGATCGATACTCGTATTTAAGTAGATATTCTGTTTTATATTACGGAAATTAACGAAGATTAACGAAACTGGTTATAAACAACCGACAATTTGAAATGATTTGTTTGAACATTATTTTTGATCGATACTCGTATTTAAGTAGATATTCTGTTTATAATCAAGCAGTCTATATATTTATTTCTACCGGCCTGATTATTTACGTTAAATTTTTCGTTACGAAAATGTGTGTCATTTGAAAATGTCGGTTGTTTATAACCAGTTTCGTTAATCTTCGTTCATTTCCTCAACATATTTTCAACTATTATATTCAGTAATTCAGTTAAATGCCATACGTGATACACGTTTTGGGCGATCATCTCTCGAAAGAGACATGACTGACTGAGCAGAAGATTATCCCGCAGTAGGTTGCCATTGCTTTCTGCGGTAAACTGGTCGCCAGCCAAGGCTATAGAACCGAATCTGTCCTACTATTTAACCCATAACTGGAAGGAAGCGACTGATTAATACCTTTCCCAATGTTATTTGTGCGCAATTGAATGCAAAGAATTCAACTTGAATTCGAGCTCGGCTTCCCGATTTATCGTTCCTAGTCGATATCCATTGCATTATAACACCCATCCGCACTACGAATCACTTATTGTCTCGAATTGAGGAATTAGGTAACCGGGTTGACTTCCAGTCGTGTTCATTACATTCACTTACGAGCAAAAAAGACTTTGAAAAGGTATGAATATATCTCTTCTCTCAACCTAGCTTCGGGTAAATAACAGGACAGACTAGGCTTTATAGCCTTGGGTGGCAACCGGTCTACTAGAACACCAATCTGAATGATCTGTGACTAAACTGACTCCTTGTCTGGTGAGTAGCGTAAGTGGAAAACTAACGACACAAAAAATAAGAGCTGTTAAAGTGCGTATAAACACTTCAGAGACAACGGCAGTCCTCCCCAAATATGGGTTAAATGGTTTCACCAATCCACAACTGGCCAAGCGTGAGGAGTATCTACAATCAAGGAGAGGTTATTCTAGAGGAAATAAGAAATATTTCTATGAATCTTCGCGACCATTTAGCGGTATTTTCCACCGTATTAAGATATTTCCTGATGTTTTCAAATCAACTGGCAGTCATACAAATTCATATCATCATTGTCCAGTCATCAAAGTGTTCTTTTTTTCAAAATCTCATTGGAAACCAAAAAAAGAGTGCTGGATTGCTATGTGATATTTGTCCTCCGGTAGCAAACGGTGGACGATCTTGTCAAGGATAAAGAGAGGCTTCAGCCAGCAGAAATGTGTTTCTACAGAAGGATGCTAAGAATACCGTGATCAATGACAAGATGTCGAGTAGAATGCAAATCTAAAGAAAACAAATACTTATTTAGAGGAAGAGACAGATGATGTTCCTGGAACACGTAATGAGGAAAGGGGGTTTGGAGAATCTGATACTCACAGGGCGGGTAGAGGAAAAGAGAGACAAGCAGGTCGAGACAAAATTTATAGACTTAAGCTAATGGCTGGCAGGGCGGTGTTTGGGAGAGATATAAAGAGGAAAATTATTAAGAATGACAAAGAACAGGGGGAAGTAGAACTCCTTGACCGCCCACATCCTGAAAGGACACGGCACATGGAGAAGGATAATGAGTGTGAAATCTCATTGACTGATTATATAGAATATTCAACCTTATTAAATCGAATTATGTAAAACAACTAATCTGAAGCATATTTGGGGTAAAATAAAACGCCAGGTCATAATATAAAAATGTTGCTACTATAGCGTGAGGTCTCCCTCAATATAGCGTGAGGTCTCCCTCAATATATCATCTACCCAAGTGCAGCGCGGAGGTCAACCTCACTCCTCTTCTCACCTGGCCCTCAGGACAGTTGATGCCTAACATGGATATTTATATCTGTGTCACATTTTTTAGACTTAGACCACACGCTATAGCCAAAACGGAAAGTAGACCTCACGCTATATTAAAGCAAACCTTACGCTATATTAATGTAGACCTCACTCTATATTAAAGTAGACCTCACGTTATACTGAGGTAGACCTCACGCTATATTGAGGTAGACCTCACACTATACTGCAGTATAGAACTCACGCTATATTGAGATAGACTTCACGTTATATTGAGGTAGACCTCACGTTATACTGAGGTAGATCTCAAGCTATATTGAATTAGACCTACCGCTATATTAAGCTAGACGACAACTTATATTGAGGTAGACCCCAGGCTATATTGAGGTAGACCCCAGGCTATATTGAGGTAGATCTCACGCTATATTAAAGTAGACATCACGTTATATTGAGGTAGGCATCACGGTATATTCAGGTAGACATCACACTATATTGAAGTAATCCTTACACTATATTAAAGTAGATCTCACGTTATATTGAGGTAGACCTTACGCTATACTGATGTAGACCTCACACTATATTGAAGTAGATCTCACGTTATATTGTGATAGATCTCACACTATATTGAAGTAGACCCGCTTTATTAAGATAAACTTCACCCTATATTGAGATAGACCTCACGCTATGTAGAGGGAGACCTCACACTATACTGAAGTATAGACCTCACGCTATATTGAGATAGTCAGTCAGTTAAGTGCCATACGTGATAAACGCTTTTGGCGATCATGTCTCCAAAGACACATGACTGACTGGAAAGAACATTATCCCGCAGTAGGTTGCCATTGCTTTTTGCGATAGACTAGTTGCCAACCAAGACTATAGAACTCAATCTGTCCTGTTATTTAACCCATAGCTGGAGGGAAGAAACGGATTAATACCTTTTCCAAGGGTATTTTTGCGTAAGTGAATGCAATGAATTCAACTGGAATTCGAACTCGGTTCTTCGATTTCTAGTTCCGTGACCATATCCACTGCACCACAATGCACGTGATAGACTGAACTATCGCCCGGTTCACACTCCACCCACGTCTATTGAACAGGTGTAGAGGCTCATCCCTTGTTTCCTGCTTAGGACGTGGTTTCCGGCTTTCTCTTTTCCAATCTATTCACTCTTACGTAACCCCCTGCACACCAGTGGCCTTACCGCCTTGCTTGGGGTGATGTGATTAAAAAAAAAAAAAAAATATTGAGATAGACTTCATGTTATATTGAGGTAGATCTCACGTTATACTGAGGTAGATCTCAAGCTATATTGGATTAGACCTACCGCTATATTGAGCTAGACGTCACCTTATATTGAGGTAGATTCTATTGTAGGACCGAAAATATGTATTTTGCTTTTTTTCCCCCACTGAAAGTGCAGAATGGCCAGAAAAGAATTGTGACCGGTTTTTACAGATACACTGGCATCTAAGTTAAAAGCACCTGGTTATTATTAATCTTCTCTTTTTAAGTTTTAGCACGCCTGACTGAGAATATTCAGAAACACATTCGACAGGTTAGAAGCACACATGCGTATTTTAACTATTTGATCAGGGTGATGATATATTAAAATTACAGACACATTTCTACCGTATTTTAACTTACGTTTTTATCGCAGCTGAATTCAACATTACTTAGTGCGCTCCAACAACTGAAATTTTTATGGCATATTTAACTTTTTTTTTTTATAATGTTGTTCCAAAAGTCAACGTTTGATGTATTCTGAACGAAAAGTCATAGAGGCACGTTTTGCGGTAGCAACGGCAGGCAAAGCCGTGCACGGACGAGTGCCTTTGGGTAGTAGAAACCTCCCACCTTTCTCGCCGTTTTTCAAGCGACCGATTTAGTTTCTGCCGTTAGAAATCAACATGGCAACAGTAGAAAGAGAGCCAAGCAGAGGCAAAGAAGAAGTTGGATTAGAGCGGATGGGGTATTCGAATGGGTCGGTTGGTTGTCATCACGATTCTATAGATGAAGTCACGCTCTCAACGTTTGAGCAGGAAACAACACCGACGAGTTAATGGCGATTGCCAAACACTTTGCATGCCCAGCGGCCAGGAACTGATTTTGTAATTTGCTTCAAGAGAAACGGGGTCTTTGGAAACAACAGACAGAAAATCCGATCTTTCAGATTATAAGATTTTCACAGACGGAAAAGCATCAGTTAAGGCGGCGTGTCTGGTTAGACGGAGCTAATGGTACGGAAAGGGGAACCAAAATCCGGCTGAGCGTATTTGCGTTTATTTTGTACTACTATCCTTGGGAAAGGCATGAATCCACCCCTTCCTATATTGTATGTACATTAGAACTCTTTGTCTCTGTATGACAGATTATTTTTGGAGTAGAACGTCCCTTAAAATATTTTCACAAGAAATGGTTGGGTCTCTCTGAATCAAAATGTCTATATAAATTTAAATCTAAATTTATTTATAAATGGAACATTTTCTCTGTGTGTGTGTGTGTGTGTGTGTGTGTGTGTGTGTGTGTGTGTGTCCGTTACAGATAGACTCCGAAACGGTTGAACCGATTTTCTTGAAAATTTACACAGGTGTACTATAAGCGTCTGCGAGTGTTCTTAGCTAGGTTTTGTGTCGAGGTACCCCAGGTAAATATCGAAAATCGATAATCGAAAAAATCGGGTTATAGAAGGAGTGGTCCGATTTTAATAAAATTTGATACACTCATAGAGAAAGACATAAGAAACGATATTCAGAAGTTTCAAGGTTGTAGTTCTTACAATAGTGCAGGAATTCTAGAATATATATATATATATAAAAGGCAAGATGTTTGTGTGTGTGTCTGTTTATCTGCCTGTATGTCTGTATTTTTTCAGCCCTTTTATTTTAATTTTTTGCTTCGGGTTTGGCTCTAAGTAGGTATAATTGTAGTTCTTAGTCTCAGCCATGATACCATTTACTCAGAGGACTTATTTAGCCTTCAAAATTCAGTTTACGACGAAAAAGACTTATTTGATATCGATACCAGGAAATCAAAATTTGACTTACATCCATTCATTTTTCTTTCAGTCTACGGTTTCGCTTTAACTGGAAACAACTCTTGCTTTTTAGTCTTTCGTGCCAACGTCCAAAGGGTCTGAGCTCCAGGACCATGGATTAGTTTTAAAGCTTTCATTACACCCGAGCAACGCCCGACTATACTGCTAGTTATCTGTAATATTAATCTTTGTGATAGCTCAAAATCGAAATCCTTCTCATTTCGAAAGTAAGATTATGCTGCGTCGGAATGTCATCTACGGCCAGCCGAATTTAATTTTTTTTTACATGGACTGGCGTGCTGACCGGTTCGAATTACGCTACTACATCATCCACCAAACGAGTCAAATATTTTTCTAAGCTGAGACCTTGGTCTTATGAACAGGAGCAGAGGTTTATCCCTTGTTTCCGCTTCCGGTATCGGTTTCCAGTTCGCTTTAAAGTCTTCCATTCGTTCTCTTTGGCTCCCAGAATCCTTTGCAGCTCAGTGGAATCATCGTCTTTTTAAAGGGAATTGCTTAATACACACATACACGCACAAGCACACACACACATATAGATATAGATATTTCTTTTCAAAACTACTTAAATCATATACTTTTAAAGTTTCCGCCTTATTTCTGAATTTTATTGACGATTTTTTTCATCAGCAGGAGTAGATAGGTTTGCCCATTGTCCGGTTCACACTCCTCCACGCTCTTAAGAACAAGAGAAGAGATTTATCCTGTGTTTTCTGTTCCTGATTGATTCTCCGGTTTGTTCTAAAGTCTTTCTCATTGTCTTTCGCTCCCAGTAGCCCTTGCATCTCATTGGTATTATCGTCTTTCTCAGAGTGAATTTCTTATATTGTTACTATTTGTTTTTTTAATTTAAAGTAGATCTCAATTGTGGTTAGTTAAATTGAACACACATTTTTCTGTCTTCTCACATACAGAAATAAACGTATTGTTTCTTATATTCAAATGAAAATCATTTTCAAAACAATGAGATAACATTGGATTTAATACAATGTATAGATATATATATATATAAAGCAAATGATTTGTGACTGAACAGGTTTATGCCGAGTTCGAAGTATTGTGACGACACCATTATGAGCTAGAAAACAAAATCCGATAAATAAAGGCAGCAAAACGGTATCCTCACAAAACTTCGGAGTTGGCATGAACCTGCTCAATGAAAGCGACAATTTTTTTGCACTATATATATATATATATATATATATATATATATATATATATGTATATATATGTTGAATTTTTGTTATTACAGTGGTTTATAAAAGCATATTATCACTACACAAAACTTTCACAATTCAGAACAATACTGTTCTTCCTCAGGTGATATTTTAAAATGTTCTTTCACTTTCTTATAATATATATATATATATATATATATATATATATATATATATAATCCTTTTTATATATATATTTATAAATATATATTTGCTCTGTAATATTTTATTACATGGAGCTCTCTTCCTGTATCATTTTTTAATATTAAAATAAAATTTTTAATATTAATTAGGATCGGGTTTTTGGGAATTTACCTTCCTGCTTTTTTCCCTTGGATTGAAGTATCTGAATTAAAATATATATATATATATATATATATATATATATATATATATATATATATATATATCAATGATTAGTTAGTTTTTGGTTATAATTATATTACATCAGTATTCAGTTGTATTAAAAAGTGTTCAATACAATTCTATTGTAGAGCTTTTGAAGATTTTTTTAATTGGAAATGAGTTATTTTCGCAACCTTGGTTTAAACATTTCGCTATCTTCAGACGATTTATGAGAACCGATTTTTCAAACGTACAAACAGGGAATTTTTACGAACGCCTAACTGGAATTTTTAAACAATATATATATACACGCATATATATATATATATATATGAATTTGTGTATTTAGGCAGAAAATTTACTTTTAGACATGTCAGATTAAATAAATTGCAAATATTGTCTGCTTATTTTTAGTAAAATCCGTTCATACTCACGGATATTCTTTCGCGTATTATAATTGAAAGATGTCAGAAATGAGCTGTAGCGTTGATAGATGTTATTATCATTCATTTTCCAAGGTACCCAAGTACTTTCAACCTCTTTCCGTGATCAGCTTCATGGGTGTGAGTTGTGGTAACATGAAATAACCGCAAAACTGTGCTGCTAGCAATTACTGTAAATGTTTTTCCTGTATCAAATATAATGGTGGACAAATTGCTTAGCGTTTATTAGAAAGTGAAAATTGTCCAAAATGGAAGTTTTTATATGTTGAAATCTCATGGTCATGCACGTGTTAAAGCACGAAAAAACTATTTTTTTTTTGTTATTTTTTGTTACCATAACTCACAGCCCTGAAGATGACCTCGGAAAGAGGTTGAAAGTACTTGGGTACATTGAGAAATGAATGAAAATAACAGCTGTCAACGTAACAGCTCATTTCTTCTGACATCTTTTGATTGTAATACGCAAAAGATTATCCGTGAGTATGAACGGATTTTATTAAAAATAAGCAGACACAATATTTTCAACCTATTTAATCTGACATACACAACCGATCATAATTATTTGGCCCCCCCAGTTTTTTAAAAGAAATGATGTATTTTATACTATTTTTAGTGGATAATTGTAAATGAAAATAGAATGGTTCTTTTGTTATTATTACTTTGCAAAATTTTACAAGGCAAGGAAGCAAAGATGAACTCGTCCAAATAACGCAAAATGTTTTTCATTCTTTCATTGATGAAACTGCAATATAGATAATTATTAAATATTTATAAATTCATTTGATCCACATGTTATTGTGCAGTATTAACAAAAAAGAACCATTCTATTTTCATTTACAATTATTCACTTGGCAATATATACTAAAAAAATATATGAATTGCATCATTTTTTAAAACACTTTTTTGGCCTAATACTTATGGCCGGTAGTATATAGTATATATATATATATATATATACCGTTAAATACCGAATTTTATTTGTATTAATCCTACACACATTCACACACACACACACACACACACACACACACACACACACACACACACACACACACACATGAACGAATTCTTCTAGTAAGGTGTATTTCATATCAAATAATTTGATCGATCATATAGTTTTAAGATGAGATTTCCTTAAGAAATGACACCTGAGGATGATTGGAGAAAGTACCGGTTATATTGATGCAATAAAAACAAGGCGATTTAAGATGTTTATCTGAAGGTTTTAGCGTTATAGCAATTGGAAAATCGATCAAGCACACGTCTTTCGCCAAACACGTTAACCGCACTAAATTTCTCAATTAGCTGTCTTTCCTTTCAGTTACTGTCCAAAATCTTTGTTACTGGCATCTTGCTTAGTCGCTCCCCGCCACCCACCCGTTTTTGATTATTCCTCGCTTCGATCGTCGGATGAAATTAACCACCCACAGTAAGTGAAGGCAACATACGACAAATAATATAGTCGTAGACAATGTGGCTTTATAAGGTATCTTTCCATCATGTCTGTTAGACAGACTCCAAACAGCCTTAATAGCTACGTGTCATTTTGTATCGTTCGAAATGAGTGTGTCCAAAAGCGGCTATTCGTGTAATAATATCAGTGTTTCTACTAATAAATGTCCCAGTAAGGTCAAGTATATGCACTGCTCAGAGTCCGACAGAGGGGAGAGAGTTACTGGTTGTTCGCTAAATGGATGGATTGATATTTGGCTACAACAATACACAGGGACCCGGACGCAATTACTTCCTGTTTGTGTCTTGCTTAGGCCTGACCAACTAATCCAACAGAGTCAAGAGTAACCTGGCTTGCAGCGAACACCCCATTTGCAATGTGACGTATATTTATTGGCGATCAATTAGTATATTCATAGGTCAGTTAAAATGGCCGATATTTGAAATATAGACTGGAAGTGAAATTCAGTGAGAAAGAGAAATAAAGAGATTGAAAGAAAGTGAAGGAGTGATAGAGAGAAAGAAAGATGGGAGGTGAGAGAGATAAAAAGAGATAGAAAGAGAAATATATGTATAAAAAAGAAAAGAGTTAGAGAAAAAGTAAAACAATAGAGAGAGAAAAGAAAGAGAGTTATTCGAGAGAAACAGAAAGAAAGAGAGAGAAAAAGAAAAAGAGAGGGAAAGACAGACAGAAAGAGGAAGAGAAAGAGAAAGAGGAAGAGAAAGAGAAAGAGGAAGATTAGGAAAAAGAAGGGGTTAAAAGATAAAAGGAGTAAAAGAAAAAGAGAGAGTGGAAAGATGAAACAAAGGAAGTGAGAGAGAGGGAGAGAGAGAGAGTAAGGAACAAACATATATAAAAAAATTGAGAAAAAGAGTTAAAAAAACAGATCGAGAAAACGAGTGATAGAAAGAGAATGATTTTTTTTTAATGATTTCACCTCAAGCAAGGCGGTACCGCCACTGGTGCGAAGGGGGCTACATGAGAGTAAAAGTTTAAACAGGAAGAGAGCGAAGAAAAATACGGACCAATTACAGTGGGTGTCAGAGAAAGGTCAAGAGAAGGATGTCAACACAGGTGTGAAGAGAGTTGCGAAGGTAAAGAGAAGCAGATAGTTTCGAATAAAGATGAAAGTACTGAAAAAGAGCCCAGAAAGTAAACTGTGCTCAGTATATATATATATATATATATATTTTAAAAGCTGTAATCTAAAAGGAAAAGTAGGAAGATAAATCCCAAAAACCCGATCCTAATTAATATTAATATTTTGAAATGTGGTAGTTGCCGATGAGATGTGAAATCTCTCTTAGGGATTTCATGTTGAAATGATCATTCAACAGTTTTGAACATCGAAATTTATTTTATATATATATATAATGATTTGTTTGAACATTATTTTTGATCGATACTTGTATTTAAGTAGATATTCTGTTTTATATTACGGAAATTAACGAAGATTAACGAAACTGGTTATAAACAACTGACAATTTGAAATAATTTGTTTGAAAATTATTTTTGATCGATACTCGTATTTAAGTAGATATTCTGTTTTATATTACGGAAATTAACGAAGATTAACGAAACTGGTTATAAACAACTGACAATTTGAAATAATTTGTTTGAACATTATTTTTGATCGATACTCGTATTTAAGTAGATATTCTGTTTTATATTACGGAAATTAACGAAGATTAACGAAACTGGTTATAAACAACAGACAATTTGAAATGATTTGTTTGAACATTATTTTTGATCGATACTCGTATTTAAGTAGATATTCTGTTTTATATTACGGAAATTAACGAAGATTAACGAAACTGGTTATAAACAACCGACAATTTGAAATGATTTGTTTGAACATTATTTTTGATCGATACTTGTATTTA
Organism: Ascarosepion bandense; assembly: GCA_037127315.1. Classification (NCBI taxonomy): domain Eukaryota; kingdom Metazoa; phylum Mollusca; class Cephalopoda; order Sepiida; family Sepiidae; genus Ascarosepion; species Ascarosepion bandense. Next base: position 1,229,224 of record JBBBDQ010002003.1, on the reverse strand, counting down.
AGTAGATATTCTGTTTTATATTACGGAAATTAACGAAGATTAACGAAACTGGTTATAAACAACCGACAATTTGAAATGATTTGTTTGAACATTATTTTTGATCGATACTTGTATTTAAGTAGATATTCTGTCTATAATCAAACAGTATTATATATCTATTTCTACCGGAGAATTATTTACGATAAATTTTTGTTACAAAAATGTGCGTCATTTGGCAGGATTCGAACCTGCAAACTCTATCAACATAGGGGAAGCCACCAATTAATCTGTCACGTCTTAGACCTCAAGACCACAAAAGAGCAACCGTCAAAATGATGTCAAATCAAGTCTATATAACACAATTTTCGATTCTACGTAAATAAACATCTCTAACACTGATGTTGATAGCGGTCGCAGGTTCGAATCATGCCGAATGACACACATTTTCGTTCAAAATTTATCGTAAATAATCAGGCCGGTAGAAATGTTTATAAAATACTGTTTGATTATAAACAGAATATCTACTTAAATATGAGTATCGATCAAAAATAATGTTCAGACAAATCATTTCAAATTGTCGGGTGTTTATAACCAGTTTCGTTAATCTTCGTTAATTTCCGTAATATAAAACAGGATATCTACTTAAATACGAGTATTGATCAAAAATTATGTTCAATCAAATCATTTCAAATTGTCGGTTGTTTATAACCAGTTTCGTTAATCTTCGTTAATTTCCGTAATATAAAACAGAATATCTACTTAAATACGAGTATCGATCAAAAATAATGTTCAAACAAATCATTTCAAATTATCGGTTGTTTATGACCAGTTTCGTTAATCTTCGTTAATTTCCGTAATATAAAACAGAATATCTACTTAAATACGAGTATCGATCAAAAATAATGTTCAAACAATTCATTTCAAATTGTCGGTTGTTTATAACCAGTTTCGTTAATCTTCGTTAATTTCCGTAATATAAAACAGAATATCTACTTAAATACGAGTATCGATCAAAAATAATGTTCAAACAATTCATTTCAAATTGTCGGTTGTTTATAACCAGTTCGTTAATCTTCGTTAATTTCCGTAATATAAAACAGAATATCTACTTAAATACGAGTATCGATCAAAAATAATGTTCAAACAAATCATTTCAAATTGTCGGTTGTTTATAACCAGTTTCGTTAATCTTCGTTAATTTCCGTAATATAAAACGGAATATCTACTTAAATACGAGTATCGATCAAAAATAATGTTCAAACAAATCATTTCAAATTGTCGGTTGTTTATAACCAGTTTCGTTAATCTTCGTTAATTTCCGTAATATAAAACAGAATATCTACTTAAATACGAGTACCGATCAAAAATAATGTTCAAACAAATCATTTCAAATTGTCGGTTGTTTATAACCAGTTTCGTTAATCTTCGTTAATTTCCGTAATATAAAAGAGAATATCTACTTAAATACGAGTATCGATCAAAAATAATGTTCAAACAAATCATTTCAAATTGTCGGTTGTTTATAACCAGTTTCGTTAATCTTCGTTAATTTCCGTAATATAAAACAGAATATCTACTTAAATACGAGTATCGATCAAAAATAATGTTCAAACAAATCATTTCAAATTGTCGGTTGTTTATAACCAGTTTCGTTAATCTTCGTTAATTTCCGCAATATAAAAGAGAATATCTACTTAAATACGAGTATCGATCAAAAATAATGTTCAAACAAATCATTTCAAATTTTCGGTTGTTTATAACCAGTTTCGTTAATCTTCGTTAATTTCCGTAATATAAAACAGAATATCTACTTAAATACGAGTATCGATCAAAAATAATGTTCAAACAATTCATTTCAAATTGTCGGTTGTTTATAACCAGTTCGTTAATCTTCGTTAATTTCCGTAATATAAAACAGAATATCTACTTAAATACGAGTATCGATCAAAAATAATGTTCAAACAAATCATTTCAAATTGTCGGTTGTTTATAACCAGTTTCGTTAATCTTCGTTAATTTCCGTAATATAAAACGGAATATCTACTTAAATACGAGTATCGATCAAAAATAATGTTCAAACAAATCATTTCAAATTGTCGGTTGTTTATAACCAGTTTCGTTAATCTTCGTTAATTTCCGTAATATAAAACAGAATATCTAATTAAATACGAGTATCGATCAAAAATAATGTTCAATGACATTTAGGACAATGTCCTTGATTGGTGCAGCACGTGACTGTAGTTCGAACCGGTTAATGACCCTGCATTTCTCATGATTTCGCCCCACACGAATATGACAAGGATTATGAAATTTGCAGTACAAGTTTCTTTTAGACCAACAATTTGAATAGTCTTCGTTTAACAGCACGGATATCCATTCAGCGGCAAAGAAACTGTGCAGTGATTAATAAGAAGAGTTGAAATTAATGCATGCGATATTTCACAGGTCTAGCATCACTCCTTCAAAATCAGCCTATGGACTTTTCAGTCTATACTCTTGTTACCAAAAATTGTTTCAAGGTGGCGTCTTTCACTGTTATTATTATTATTATTATTTCATTTTTCATTATAAATCGATTTCTGCTATGGTCGTACTACCTACCAAATCTACAGGAAGACCTAAGGCAGGTCGTGCCGTGTTGTTATGGCTCCATTTCATTTTTTTCTCCCCTAGCATCCCTGGCGTTACATTGACAAAGTTCTCCTTAGTGTGTGGGTTGTACTTAACAAGACAATTTTTTGTATATCACTTAAGCTGGGGTTTCCAGGGATTCTTTCAATGTGTTGTTTTGTTCTTTTTTTTATCGTTCCAAGTGCACCTACTATCCGTCTCTTCCTTCTAGTTATAGGTTAAATAACAGGACAGATTAGGTTCTATCGCCTTAACTGGCGACCAGTCTACAGAAGAATGTAATGGCAACCTACTGCGGGAAAATCTTCTGCCCAGTAAGTCATGTCTCTTTCGAGACATGATCGCCCAAGCGTGTATCACGTATGGCATATTACTGACTAACTGAATATAATAGTCGAAACCATGATTAAGGCTTCTACTTGGCATAAATTGGGGAATCTGTTTTATATTGTAATGAAGTAATAAACTCATCCCCCACTAATTACTACTTAATAATAATGCATCTCTTCCCCCACTTGCTATGAGTCAAATAACAGGACAGTTTGGGTTCTATAGCCTTGGCTGGCAACCAGTCTACCGCAGAAAGTAATGGCAACCTATTCTGGGACAGTTTTCTGCCCAGTCGGTTATGTCTCTTTGGAGATATGATCACCCAAGCGTATATCACGTATGGCATTTAACCGACTGACTGAATATAATAGTTGAAAACATGATTAAAGATTCTATTGAACATAAATTGGGGGATCAGTTTTATATTGTTATGAAGTGAAAAATTGATTCCCCACTAATTACTACATCTCTTCCCCCTCTAGCTATGAGTCAAATAAGAGGACAGTTTGGGTTCTATAGCCTTGGCTGGCAACCAGTCTACCGCAGAAAGTTATGGCAACCTACTGCGGGATAATCATTTGCCCAGTCATCATGTCTCTTTGGAGACATGATTGCCCAAGCTTTCTGAGTCGATATCCACTGCACCACAAGGCACTTTCACTAACAACAGCGAAAATTGCACTGTGGTTCGCCAACCGCAACAATCGTAGTTTCTTTCTCAAAACTTAAAAGAAATCTAAACCTTTGGCCTTTATTCACCGAAAGATATTTCTGATTGACGATACCAAACAGGGAGGAAAGAAAATTAGCATAGCAGCTTTTTTTTTTTTTTTTGCTAAAATGTTTTGGTAATTTTTCTTGTTTTGCAGAACACGCACAGAACACAAATTCCTTTTATAGAATTTTCCCTTTCGATACATCAAGACTAGGTTTACTCGATATCTCCTATCCGAATAAATAGCCCCTTAACTTAACACACTAACGCCAGTGGATCGCAAGCCTTGTACATGGTCAAGCTTATTGAAAAAGAGTTTTGGCGTGAGTGGGGTACGTCTATCCGCTAAATCTACGCCGTACCAACGCCTCGTATACGCGACAATGGAGTTTATATGGTCAACAACGAAATAACTGTTTGAATACAACACTTTATTATATTTCTGCATATCAGAACTTCACATACGATTTTATTTTGATTTCAGCTTTAAAGACGGAGCATAAAATTGTTCTTGACGGAAAACTCATTATTTTTGTCTTAAGGAAGAACATTTGGATAAAATGACTCCGATCAATGAAAAGCTCAAAATGAAATAAAAAAATCAGAAAAAAAATGAACATGAAAATCGGAAATATATAATCGCAGATATAAACAGAAAATAAAATGGTGAAATATAAATATCCAAAAGGTGAAAAGACGGAAAACAAGGTATAATCATTTTAAAACTAGAAAATAATAAAAATAAAGAGGTTATGGAATTACAGGAAGTTGATTTCTTTGAAACCGGAAGTTTGTTTTCGCTTTGATCCACTTTGTGTTTTATTTGTTTACTTTTTTATTTTTTATTCATGAAAATCTAAAATAATTTATTTCCTTCACCGTCGCTGATTTCGCTTGAATGTTGATGCATAAAAATTGTCTTTCATCTGGTTTATTCCGAATCATTTATTTTACGTTTATATTTTTCTTTGTGGCGGGGGAGGGGTTCAGTTCTTGTTTTTCTACTGAAATAGTCATCTTTTCTTCATCTTTTCATTGTAGTCTTTTCATCACCGACATCGATTCTTCTTCAAACACCAAAATTTTAAATTGAAAGAATGTATTTTGGTGTTAAAAGTTTTCAATTCTGATCCGTTAAGAGAAAAAAAAAACTAAGCGACTTCTCTTTCTTTTTGAATGACTCCTTGTCTAGCTAAATGGCCCCGATGTGTTCGTCTCGGCGGAAAAGGGTTCCAGACATTTTTATTTGTTTATTTATTTAATTTTTAATCGTTTCCGCCCCCACAAGCAAGGCGGTAACGCCACTGATGCACAGGGGGCTACATAAGAGAAAAAGATTAGATAGAAGGAGAGTAAAGATAAGAATACAGGTGTGATGACAGTTTTAGCTTAAGAAATATCAACAATTAAAGTTCTTGGGAGAGGCTATGCAGGAAAGATGACACCTAACTCTGGACTTGAAGAGGTCAAAGTTTAATTAATGAATAACATTTCTGAGGTCAAGTGGAGAAGTGAGAGTATAGAGATGGTGTGGACTTTAGTAGGAACCAGAAAACCAATACTAAACAGGAAACAAACCCCTACTCCTGTTAAAAAACTGGGGAGGAGTGTGAACCGAGCAAGGCGGTAACGCCACTGATGCACAGGGGGCTACATAAGAGAAAAAGATTAGATAGAAGGAGAGTAAAGATAAAGACAAACTAGTTACAGGGGGGGGGTCAGAGAAAGGAGCAAGAGAAGGATGAGAATACAGGTGTGATGACAGTTTCGAAGGTAGTGTGAAAGGAAAAGATATACAGGGTGGTGTAGAAAGAACTGAAGTAAAGTGGTTAAGATATGGGTATTGACATTGCATTTAAATTCCTACACACAGAGAGGTTTGCGCACATGTCCCAATACGATGGGGCCACTCCACATTGTTCAAGAGCAGACTGTATCTTGAAACATTTACTGAGAAATGGATTGACTGAAGAGGTTTAATTGATTGGCCAGCACGTTCACCTGATTTGACCCCAATGGATTTCTTCTTTTGGGGAATACTAAAAGACAGAGTTTACAGTCGAAAACCAAGACGTGTTAATGATTTGAAAAATTGCATAAGAGATTCATTTCAAGAAATTAATAGACTTGTGCAAAAATGTTTGTTGGAATATGAGGAGTAGACGTTAAAGTTGTGTAAATTGTGATGGGCAACAGTTTGAGCACATGCGTTGAGAAAATTTAAGCGCTTTTGTATTATGCTACACAATCAAATTTAAACAGATTAGATAGGAGGAGAGTAAAGAGAAAGACGAACCAGTTAGAAATGAGCAAGAGAAGGATGGGAATACGGGTGTGATGACAGTTGCAGTGGTAGAGAGAAAGAACAAGATACCCGGGGTGATGTAGAAAGAACTGGATTCAATTCATAAAGAGATGGGAATTGACATTGCATTTAAATTCCTGGAGGTTGTAGCCGTCAGAAAAGCAAGAATATAGAAGAGAGTTTCACAGTCAGGAAGTGCGAGAAAAGAAGCTGTTGGAGTAGAATTGTCGGCTACATTTGGTTAATTTAACTGTGAATGGGTGAGATCCAGTTGCCAGTCTAATTATACGATTAAACACCTGTTGCAGGGGCACCAGTGACTAAAGTTCGTCGGACCAAGAGCCATGAAAATATTTGTAGAACAGACAGAGGGAAGCCACATCCGGTCGGTGAGAAAGTGGCTGGAGTCGAGCCGTCAAGTCGGTACCTATCACATTACTGATTCTCCTTTGGAGCCTGTCAAGAACACTGAGATGAAATGCGGGTGCGCCTGACCATATAGCCTCACTTTTTTAACCGACCTGATACGAAACGATTACACAGCATCTACAGCTGCATCTCCTGCTCGGAAAGTTGGGTCACTGTGCTGAGCCAGAATATTCTTCGTCAGAATTCATCTCGCACATTTGAAAATTTGCCATTCGTCCGCGTATGAATACTGTTAATACTGGGTGCGTTTCCTATTCATCTTGATGTTCTTGACAAAATCCTAAGAAGGATCTGCAATGTAATCGATCCTGACCTGGCATCTCAACTTCAGTTACTTTCTCACCGATGTGACGTGGTCTCCCTCTGTCTTTTCTAGAAATATTTTCATGCCACCTGTTTTGGTTATATTTTTACTCTGTTGCCCCGTTCAAGTAAATTTAGGCGTGCTACTAGATTGTCATTAAGGCTCCACTATTGTATCATTGAAAAATATATAACCGCCACTTCTACTCGGATAGTTTCTTTTCTCTCACAACCCGCCTGTGGAACTCCCTTCCCCATACTTGCTTGCCCGATAGTTACAATCTTTAAAAAGTAAATGCAACGTCAATTAACATCTTGTATCTTCTTGAATCTCATTCATCTTTTATCCTTTCTTCAATACCACCTTTAAACAGTCTTTTCTCTTCCCTGACAGCTACAATCTCTAAAAATTTAAATGCAACATCATGTGTCATCTTGTATCTTCTTGAATCCTGTTCATCATTTATCCTTTCTTCAATACCACCTTTACACAGTCTTTTCTCTTCCCTAATAGATACAATCTCGAAAAAAAATAAATCCAACGTCAATTGACATCTTCTATCTGCTTAAATCCAGTTCATCTTTTATACTTTCATCAACATCCCCTTATTTTTAAAAAAAATTTTTTAAACATCTCTCCCCAAGCAAGGCATTCTACTGCCACTATTGTGCATGGGGCTACATAGGGGAAGGTAAAGAGAAGGAGTGGTTAGACATAGGGAATGTCAGGAGGAAGGTGACAGATGAGTAAGGATACCGAGGATGAGGGTTGGGGAGATGGGAAGAGTGTTTATTTTTTAATCATCTCACCCCAAGCAAGGCATTCCACTGCCACTATTGCGCATGGGGCTACATAGGGGAAGGTAAAGAGAAGAAGTGGTTAGACATAGGGAATGTCAGGAGGAAGGTGACAGATGAGTAAGGATACCGAGGATGAGGGTTGGGCAGATGGGAAGAGTGTTTGATAGAATGGGAGCAAGTTAGTGTGTTAGGAGGTGTCTATTGACCTTACATTTAAACTCCTGGAGATTGTATCCGTCGGGGAATCAATCGTGTGGAAGAGAATTCCACAGTCGGGAAGTGCGAGGAAAGAAACTGTTGGAGTAGAAGTTACGGCTGCATTTTATCGGTTTCACTGTAAAAGGGTGGGATCTAGTTGCTAATCTAGTATCTCGTTCAAATTCGTATTTAGGGGGCACTAGTGATCTAAGTTCATCGGAGCAGAAGCCGTGGAAGTATTTATAGAAGAGACACAGGGAAGCCACGTCGCGCCGGTGGGAGAGAGACATACCTAGTCTTTTCTATTACTGCAACCCCGACCGTACTAATGCGCCTTGCTTTGGGTGGATTGATAAAAAAAAGGGATATTGAAACAAGCCTGTGTGTGTACAGAAGGCGTGGTTAAACCAGGTTTACATCCAATGAAGGTGTTGCTCTGTATTTAGTAAAATTGCAAAGGGGTAATTCCCATTGAGCTTCTTCCAACCGGCGAAACAGCAACTGCAATGAGGTATTGCAACGAACACGCCAATCCCTGACGAATATCTCCAAGAAAAACGGCCGATTTTGACAAGTCGGTATGGTGACATTTCCAGCATTTTCACACAAGACTGCATGTTGCAAAATATGACCTTACGGGGTCACCGCCAATGATGAGGGGCAGTGGACTGGGACCTTTCTCAAGTGCATCAGTTTCGTCTTCGACCAACTGACGCTCAATCCAGGTCTCATTGTTTCTTTGTTGAGCATGTGGAATGGCTGCTTTAATTTGATCAAGCGAGCAACAGAACAGTGTCCTATTGTCGGAGAAGACCAGCCCCCGCCACCACACACGCACACACACACACACATATTATATATATATATATATATATATATATATATATATATATAGCCGAGAGTGTTCAAATTAATTACTGAATTAAATATATATATATATATATATATTTCATTCAGTAATTAATTTGAACACTCTCAGCTACTGGCGTGTTTACATTGTATGTAACACGCTAAAGTCTGCCTTCCTCTACTGAGTGCCCATAGCTCAGAGGTAGAATCGCTGACTGATGTCAAGTCGGGTTTCAATCGTTGCTAGAAGCAATCGGATGTCTAACCGTACTGATGAGCTCTGATACAGCCAAACGGATATGTCTGCAGAAATATATATATATATATATAGTGAGAGAGAGAGAGAGAGAGAGAGAGAGAGAGAGAGAGAGAGAGAGAGATCCAGTGCACTATGATATTTTTCAATTTTCTTAAGGTAGTATTAATATGAAATACAAATTTTATTGTTGGTTGGTTGGTTGGTTTGTTGGTTGGTTCATTTAACCAGCATATCCACCTTCATTAGGTCATTTAATGCTGAAAATCTTTTTTGATTTGTTTTATTTAGTTTATTTGTTTTATTTTTTTGTTTATATTTTTGAGGGGGTTGTTTGGAAGCATATTTTTATTTTAAATCATAGTTATTTTTCATTCAAAAAAGGTTTTGTTGGTAACATTTTTCATTCAAAAAAAGTTTTGTTGGTAACATTTTTCATTCAAAAAATGTTTTGATGATAACATTTTTCATTCAAAAATGTTTTGATGGTAAAATCTTTCATTCAAAAAAGGTTTTGATGCTAACATTTTTCATTAAAAAAAAGTTTTGTTGGTAACATTTTCCATCCAAAAAAGGTTTTGTTGGCAAATACTTTCATAGCATTTTAAACCCAGTTTGGGGGTTAACTATTTACCCATAGCTGGGACCCTAACAGGCGCTACCATTCTGGGTCAGGGTGGACCTGGGAACAACAGCAATTAAGAGGTAGTTCTATGCTCTTCACAACCTCCCAATCAGAGGCCTTGCTGCCGGATGCAGTTTAACGTCATACCCAGGACCAATTTTATTGTAACCTTAGTATGGATTATACGAAATATAGGTGAATAATTCAACCAGAAAACTTGAAAATAAATACAATGTATGTAAATACAAATTAGAGACCTGTCATAATAAATCATCCCATTTTAAATAAATCAGTTTATGAATAATGGTCATCGTAATGTTTTGGCACAGTGCTGGGAGTCTCAGACGACCGAAGCTTTAACCTATCATGGCCGGTACAAGAGTCCCCTGACCCTTACTCCAGAATCTGTGATAAACACCCGCAATCTATGATACAGGGACTACTTCTCACTCTACTAATTTTCAATTATCATAAGATAGTATTCATATGAATTCAAATTTTTTTAGTAACCTAATAAAATATAGTAATGGATTATATATGGATGTGCGCTGTGGTGCAATGGATATCGTCTCGGAACGAGAAATCGGAGAACCGAGTTCGAATTCCAGTTGAATTCTTTGCATTCACTTACGCACAAATATCCATGGGAAAGGTATTAATCTGTCTCTTCCTTCCAGTTATGGGTTAAATAATAGAACAAATTGTGTTCTATGGCCTTGGCTGGCAATCAGTCTCCCACAGAAAGTAATGGCAACCTACTGCGGGATAATCTTCTGCCCAGTAAGTCATGTCTCTTTCGAGACATGATCGCCCAAGCGTGCATTACGTACGGCACTTAACTGACTGACTGAATGGATCATAGGCAATATAAGTGAACAATAAAACGAAGAAAATTGAAAACCAATAAAATGTATCTAAATACGAATTAGAGATCTGTCATCATAGGTTATTCCTGTTATGTTGCCCTCCTACGAGGAATGGACTCTTCCTCTTACTATAAAATTACCTGCAGGACGACTGCTATTACACAGTTAAAGCCAGCTACTAGTCTGGCATTAAGCTGTGTATCTGTTCCATTCGGACTTATTTCTATTTACTGATTATAAACACTTACCTTATAGAAATGTTCTTCTTATTCAAATACACTGTTTTAAACCTTCCTTCTATGTTTCGCGTTTTACCAACGGCTAAACTGGTCACTACAATTTAGTGGCGAAGTTTCGCCACAACAATTCTACAACAAATTGGCGACGAAGTTCCATAACAATTCCATCTTCATTAAATCAACAATGTTTTAACATCAACCTGATAATGAGCTTCAGTAAATGGATGAGGAGTGGGAAATTTATTAAAAGCTACACAGGACAGGAAATCGTAGAGAGCCATGATCGCCTACGTTCTGAGGGGACACTGAATGTAAAGAAGAAGAATTATGTACAATAATGAGCATTATTTATATATATATATATATATATATATTTCCCTGACGAGCTGTTAAGCGAAACCGTGGTAGGTTATTGGCTCACTCTTATATTTTCGATTATATATATATATATATATATATAATAAAATTAACTATAGCAACAACAATACCAATAGTAACAGAATTAACTCTGCCGAAACTAGTATTAATTAAGATATAATTTAAATCGTTTTGTACAACCCGGCGAGAACGAAATCGGAGGGAAAAGAAGGGGAAGCAAAAAAGAAACAAACAAAGTACATGAACAAAAAGTCAAGCACTCATAAGAAAGAAAAAAAACCCTAACACTAAAGCGCTCAATACGAAAGTAGAGCAAACAAAGACAGAAAATCTAAGCAAGAGCCAACAACCTACCACGGTTTCGCCCAACGGCTCGTCAGGGAAATTGGCTCAAAGCAAACTTATAGATTTACTTTTCTTGTTAAGTGATCTTATACCTGTTTCTATGTCTGCATTTAAAAATCAGTTTATTTCTCTAGTTTAAAAGTTCATATATATATATTAGAACGGCTCATGATTAAACATAATAGACTTTCATTGTTTCTTATATTTAATAGCATATGTTTAGAAAATTACTTGCTGCCTCGATATATAAAATTTAAGTTACATGATGTCGCAGCATTAAATGATCCTAACACCAAGAAATTTCAATGGAACCTCATAAAACTTCAAACGACGTTTAGTTTTTGATAGACTTCTATTTCTAAAATCCTTTAATTTTTTAATCTCTAATTATTATTAATTCTATCTCTTTAAATTTTAATTTCTTTAGTACCACATAATGATAACAATCAATTGTTAAGCGTAAATTCAACCCTAAGCTTTAAATTCCAAACTCCAATATCATACATCTAAAACGGTCAACAAGCAGCTCGGGTCAAAGTTCGACTCTTTCACCAACGAAGATTTTGGATATCTAGGTCAGAGATAGAATCAACTGAAATTAACCCCCACTCTTATTTTGTTATTCCATCTTTCTTTCTCTCTCTTTTATCTTTCTAAAATTTATTTCCCCCCTCCTTTTTCCATCCCACGTGACTTCTTCTGGACAAATTTAAGACATTCACTGTCTTAACCACTCGACCATGAATAGCCTCTTGATCAGACGAGGTTTTTATCATGCTTATATAACACAATTTTCGATCTATCGTAAACAAACCATATCTGCTCTGTAATGTATCGTAACGTCAAACAAATGTAAACATGTTACGGAAATTAACGAATTTTAACGAAACTTGGTTATAAGCAACCGACAATTTGTAATGAATTATTTTGAACATTATTTTTACCGATACTTGTATTTAAGTAGATATTCTGTTTTTAATTAAACAGTATTTTATATTTATATCTACCGGCCTGATTATTTTACGATAAATTTTTATTGCGAAAATGTGTGCTATCCAGCATGATTCGACAGTACCAGATCAAATGGTAGCTTCCCCTATGTAAATAGGGGTCGCAGGTTCGAATCCTGCTGGATAGCACACATTTTCGCAATAAAAATTTATCGTGAAATAATCAGACCGGTAGATATAAATATAAAATACTGTTTAATTAAAAACAGAATTTCTACTTAAATACGAGTATCGGTAAAAATAATGTTCAAAATAATTCATTACAAATTGTCGGTTGCTTATAACCAAGTTTCGTTAAATTTCGTTCATTTCCGTAACATATATATATATATATATATATATATATATATATATATATATACACAAAATTCTAGAGTGAGCCAAAACCTACCGCCTTTGCCCTGACGATCCGTAGTGTGAAACCGCGGTAGGTTTTGGCTCACTCTAGATTTTTGTGTGTCTTTGCTCTACTTTTATATATTTTCTTTTGTACTTTGTATCGAGCACTTTTTCTTGTGTTTAGTTCCGTTTGGGGTTTTTTCTTTACTGCGGAGTATTGAATGTTTTGTTCTTGTTCCGCGGGTTTCTTTTTTTTTCTCCCCATTTATCCGACGTCTTAGTGCACCGGATTGTAACGGATTTAGGTTCTGTTTGTTAATGGTTTATTTTGGAGGTTTATTTTAGTATAAATTTACGGCCTACATACTTACAGAGTCTATTTAGTTATTATATATATATATATATATATATATATATATATATATATATATATATAGCATAGTGATGATCCACGTATACTGTCTTAATATGTATAGATGACAGTATTTTTGACAGTATTTATTTATTTCTACTATTAGAATAGTATAAATAAACAAATACTGTCAAAAACACATTTTTCAACTCAAAACGTTTTAATATTTTTTCCTGTATATATATATATATATATATATATATATATATATATATATATATATATATATAAATGGATATATCTGTGTGTGTTTCCATTCTAACGAACCCTACTCTTCCGAAACTCTTGGTTCGATTCCAAACAGAATTCGGTCACTTGTCGATTATGACATGAACCTTTGATTTACACAAAAGTTTTTCGAATCGATTAACATGGTAAGGCAGAAATCACCGGACGCGCCTAGAATTTACGGACTCTTCTCCTCCGAGATTCATTTTGCGGCTTCAACCAATATAGGGTAACTTGTAAAATAAGGTCTGAATTTTTGATGTGTACCAAAGTTTTTTGAATCAATGTACAGGTTTCGTCAAAAATCAACGACAAACATAATTTCGGGTAGTCTTTTTCGAACTTTTATGTATTTCTCCAAGACGCTTCACTCAAACTCAACCAATATTATGTCACTGATAGTTGATCTAATCCCTTGATTTCTGAACGAAAATTTCAATTGACACACAGGATGCGACAGAAATTAACGGAAAATATTTTTTGCGAACGTTTATTTTTCTGAAACGCTTAGTTGTATTCCAACAAAAAATCAGGTCATTTTTATTATTTTTTACCTTATCATATGCCATAATAATTTTAAGTTTTCTACAAGGTGTCAACCCCGCCGACAATTCATCCACTTTTTCTGCGTCACAATGTCATCGCATAACATTACAGGCTGCCGTTCTTCCGAGTGTACTTTCATCATTACCATTTATTGGCAAAATTGGCCAAGCATGAATCTCGTTTTACAAATACAACAAAAACCAATACTCACTTCGCATTTTTTAAAACTTCCGCGTCACGGCAACCTCATACTGGAGCTTTTTGAATAAACACTCGACCTATTTCAATATAAACACTAAAACACACCGTGCAAGGCCGGGCTATAGAGCTAGTATGCAATAAAACTGAAAAATTCAAATAAAATAATCTAAAATGAAGAAAATGTATCTATTTAAAAATTAGAAACCTGTCATAACAGATCATTCTATCTTAAATAAATCAATGATGGTTTGCGGCAATTTTTAAAACCAACTTCATATTTTTCTTTTTAAAAAGTTGAATTATTTGGACACATTCAGAATTTTGGATAAAAAATAGTGGATTTTGGATAAAAGAAGATGATCAGAATGGCGTCAAATCCGCGAAAATTGTTCATCCCTTAATAGTCAGGTAAGCTTAATTTAATTTGTAACATGTATCATGATTTGTGTCTTTTTGACAAGATCTTTTTGTTGTAGAAAGTATTAGAATCCCACCTCATATTCATTTTTATCAAAAGCTGTTTATTCACAGATATTTAAACCGAACTAATCTTTTCTTTGAGAAGATCCTATGTTATTATTCACTCACTTTCATGGAGTTTAAGTTTCAGTTTCAGGATATATTAGGGTAGGGTATTTTAGAGTAAAAGAATACCTTTCCCTAATAGAAAAAACTTGAAGCAACAAAAATGTGGTTATACAGAAGGATACTGCGGATATTATGGACCAAGCATGTGAGCAATGATGAGGTTTTGGAAAGGATGGAAACGAAAAGGAAATTAATATTGAGCATCAGGAAGAGACAACTGAAGTTTCTGGGACTTGTAATGAGGAAGGAGGGCTTGGAGAACCTGATACTAAGAGGCCAGATAGAGGGTAAAAGAGACAGAGGAAAGCAGCGGATAACATATTTGAAGGGCCGGAGCAGATAGATGACAGAACGGGTGTTGCGTGGTGTAACAGGAAAAAACGTGCAAAGAGCCAGCAGGGATAGGGAGACGTGGAAGGCCATGATCGCCTACGACATGAAAGGACAAGGCACATAGAAGAAGAATATATATGCCAACTGTTTATAAGAAATTATAAAGTGGATATAAAATGGGGGATCACATCTATATTATAAACAATATATAAACAGATCCCCCATTTCGTGGCCACGCTAGTTTCTATACATTTATAATTTAGATTTATTGTCTTGAGCTAGTGGATGAGAGAATAAGGGCTGTGTGGTGTAACAGGAGAAAGTGTTCTAAGAGCCATCGGGGATAGGGAGACGTGGAAGGCCATGATCGCCTACGTCCTGAAAGGACATGGCACATAGAAGAAGAATATGTATGCCAACTTTTTATAAGAAATTATAATGTAGATATGAAGTGAGGGTCAAACATATATTATAATCAGTATATAAACTGATCCCCCATTTCGTGGCCACGCTAGTTTCTATACATTTATAATCTAGATTGATGGTCTTGTGCTAGTGGATGACAGATCGAGGGTTGTGTGGTGTAACATTAGAAAGGGTGCTAAGATCTGCCAGAGATAGGGAGACGTCAGTCAGTTAAGTGCCATACGTGATACACGCTTGGGCGATCATGTCTCGAAAGAGACATGACTGACTGGGCAGAAGATTATCCCGCAGTAGGTTGTCATTGCTTTCTGCAGTAGACTGGTTGCCGACCAAGGCTATAGAACCCAATCTGTCCTGTTATTTAACCCATAACTGGAAGGAAGAGACGGATTAATACCTTTCCCAAGGGTATTTGCGAGTAAGTGAATACAATGGATTCAACTGGAATTCGAACTCGGCTCCCCGGTTTCTCGTTCCGAGCCGATATCCACTGGACCACAACGTAGAAGGCCATAATCGTCTCCGTCCTGAAAGAGCAGGGCACATAGAAAATTTTAGGGTAGGGTATTTTGGGAGGAGATAAGATTGAGGGTGGTATTTAGGGTGGAGTATTTTAAAAAAATTGTATTTTAGGGTGGGGTTATTTAGGCTGTGATATTTTAAGACGGTATATTTTAGGGTAGCGTTTTTTAGGGTGGAGTATTCTAGAAATTTAGAACATTAGTTATCCTTATTAAGGACTAGCTCACTAATTGATCTATCAAATCCTTGTGTGCAAAAATTTATATTTACTCTGATAAATTTTATAATGATTGTTAATCGTACAGGGACAGACATTGTATATATTGCTATTCATGATAACAGTGTCACCATTTATGTCTGAGGAGGTGTTGGAAATCAGAAATCAGAGCAGTTTTGCTTAGAAATCCTTATTTTCTATATATATTTCTCAGTCTGTTCATATCTATCTATCTATCTATCTATCTATCTATCTATCTATCTATCTATCTATCTCAGTCTGTTCATATCTCTCTATCTATCTATCTATCTATCTATCTCAGTCTGTTCATATCTATCTATCTATCTCAGTCTTTTCATATCTATCTATCTATCTATCTATCTATCTATCTATCTATCTATCTATCTATCTATCTATCTAAGTCTGTTCATATCTATCTATCTATCTATCTATCTATCTCAGTCTGTTTATATCTATCTATCTATCTATCTATCTATCTATCTATCTGTCTGTCTTTTCATTATATATATATATATATATTTAAAAATCTCTCTTCATTTTTTGTTTATCTCTGGATATATATCTACCTCAGTCTGTTTCTATCTATCTATCTATCTATCTATCTATCTATCTATCTATCTATCTAAGTCTGTACTCATCTATCTATCTATCTATCTATCTATCTATCTATCTATCTATCTATCTATCTATCTATCTATCCGTCTGTCTGTCTGTATCCATACTCACACAAAAACGCTCTTTTTCCGTGCTTTCTTTCATAAAATATCAAATAACTCGGTAAATATATTATAATCGGACAATTTTATGCAATAAAATAACATTTTCTAAAAGGCTCGCCAAACTTATTTAGGCAAAAGAATTTTACGCATGAAACGACAATCTATTCAAATTCACATCTTTTGATTCAATTTTCTTTCTTTTGCATTGCAAGAAACATTTCTTTCTTAAGTACTTTAATCTTTTAAACTAGCAACGGGTCGCGTTTGTTTTTCCTTGGTTACTGGCCAATATCAAAGGGGCATTTCGTTTAGACATCGCCGCTTGGTTATTCTCGCGTAACTTGTCAAAAAGAAAGGAAAGAAAAACATGCAGTTTTGCGTGATGTGGACGAAAGAAAAATCAAGAAAGGAATTAAAAATGCTTAGAAAAGGAAAGAAGAATAGGTAAAAGATTGCAGTTTTTAAAAACTTACAATAGTCTTTGAGACTCCTCATACTATCTTCTAACATTAATATAGCTAGATCAGTCTGAAAATGGACTACTGTAGCCATATTTTGGCGGGAATTTTAGTTTGAGTTTTGTTTAACGGCATATTAACCTCTGTGGGTAATTTAATGCCCAAAAAGGTAGGGTTTTAAGTTTTTTTTCAAATGTTCGATTCTAGTGAAAAAATTGATTTAGTCATATTTTGATGACAAATTCTTTCTATTTTTTTCTATTTTAGAAGTACGTTGTGGTGCAGTGGATATCGCCTCGGAACGAGTAATCGGGGAGCCGAGTTCGAATTCCAGTTGAATTCATTGCGCTAATACTCTTGGGAAAGGTATTAATCGGTTTCTCCCCTCGAGTTATGGGTGAAATAACAGGACAGATTGGGTTCTATAGCCTTGGCTGGCAACCAGTCTACCGCAGAAAGCAATGTCAACCTACTGCGGGATAATCTTCTGCCTAGTCAGTCATGTCTCTTTCGAGACATGATCGATCAAAGCGTGTATCACGTATGACATTTAAATGAGTGATTGAATATAATAGTTGGAAACATGATTAACGCTTCTACTGGTCATAAAGTGGGGGATCAATTTTCTATTGTTTTGAAGTAATAAATCGATCCCCCACTAATTACTACTTAATAATATAATACATCACTCCCCCCTCTAGGTATGAGTAAAATAACAGGACAGATCGGGTTCTATAGCCTTGGCTGGCAACCAGTCTACCGCAGAAAGCAATGTCAACCTACTGCGGGGTAATCTTCTGCCTAGTCAGTCATGTCTCTTTCGAGACATGATCGATCAAAGCGTGTATCACGTATGACATTTAAATGAGTGATTGAATATAATAGTTGGAAACATGATTAACGCTTCTACTAGTCATAAAGTGGGGGATCAATTTTCTATTGTTTTGAAGTAATAAATCGATCCCCCACTAATTACTACTTAATAATATAATACATCACTTCCCCCTCTAGGTATGAGTAAAATAACATCTATCTATCTATCTATCTATCTATCTATCTATCTATCTCATTTTATTTTTCTATAAATGTATTTTTATGTATATCTAAACTTATTTATAAATGGAACATTGTGTGTGTATGTGTGTGTGTGTGTGTGTATCCGTTACCTATAGACTCCGAAACGGCTGAACCAATCTTCTTGAAAATTTACACAGTTGTAGTATAAGCGTCTGCGATTGTTATTAGCTAGGTTTTGTGTCGAGGTACCCCCGATAAATATCGATAATCGAAAAAATTGGGTTATAGAAGGAGTGGTCCGATTTTAATCAAATTTGATACACTCATAGACAAAGACATAAGAAACGATCTTCAGAAGTTTCAATGTTGCAATTCTTACAATAGTGCAGAAAATCGATAATATATATATATAAAAGGTAAGTTGTTTGTGTGTGTGTCTGTTTATCTGTCTGTATGTCCTTTATACAAATCCACAATTTTTATCCGATTCTTACCAAACTTCACACAAATATTCTTTAGGCTGAGTCTGAGCTCCAGGATCATGGATTAGTTTTAATACTTTCATTACACCCGAGAAACACCGGGCTATACTGCTAGTATTTCCATAAAAGTCTATTTTTATACTTTCATAGTGTTTTGACCCCAGTTTGGGGGTTAACTATTTGCCCATAGCTGGGACCCTTGCAGGTGCTACCACTCCTGGTCAGGATGGACCTGGGAACAACAGCAATTAAGAGGTGGTTCCATGTTCCTCACAACCTCGCAATGAGAGGCCTTGTGCCGGATGCAGTTTACCGTCATACCAAGGATCTTGGCGGGAGTAAACCAAGTTCTTATTTTCCAGACTCGACAGAATTCAAAGGCATCTCCGAATCCTTGTCAGAGAAGAATTATTTTCTACCTTCCAATCTCCATTCCTTGATTCCATCAAGTCTAAAGATGACGGCTAGACACCAACATTTTAACAAATTACCCACATTCCCTCCATATTTCATCGATGAGTACTACACTAGAACAGCTTCTAGGAAGAGACTCATAAGAGTCTTCTTCTTCTATGTGATCTCTCCTGTCATGGCTTTCAACGTCCCCGTCCCTTGTGGCTCTTAGCACGCTTTCTCCTGTTACACCACCCAAACCCCTTATTCTGTCATCGACTAGCTCAAGAAAATAAATCTAGATTATAAATGTATAGAAATTAGCATGACCATAAAATGGGGGATCAGTTTATATATTGATTATAATATAAAATTGATCCCCCATTTTATACCCACATGATAATTTCTTATAAACTGTTGGCATATATATTCTTCTTTTATGTGCCCTGTCCTTTCAGGACGTAGGCGATCATTGCTTTCCACGTCTCCCTATCCCTGGTGGCTCTTAGCACGCTTTCTCCTGTTGCACCACACAACCCTCATTCTGTCATCCACTAGCTCAAGACAATAAACCTAAATTATAAATGTATAGAAACTAGCATAGCCACAAAATGGGGGATCAATTTATATATTGATTTTAATATAGGTTTGATCCCCCATTTTATATCCACATTATAATATTTCATAAACACTTGGCATATATATTCTTCTTCTTTGTGCTTTGTATTTTCAGGAAGTAGGCGATCATTGCTTTCCACGTCTCCCTATCCCTGGTGGCTCTTAGCACGCCTTCTCCTGTTACACCACGCAACCCCCGTTCCGTCATCCACCTGCTCAGGTTCTTCAAATATATTATCCGCTGCCTTCCGCTTTCTCTTTTCCTTCTGTCTGACCTGTTAGTATCAGGTTCTCCAAGCACTCCTTCCTCATTGCATGTCCTACAAACTTTAGTTGTTTCTTCCTGATTCTGAATATTAATTTCCTTTGCGTTTCCATCATGTCCAAAACCTCATCATTGCTCGCATGCTCGGTCCATGATGTCCGCAGCATCCTTCTGTAGAACCACATTTCAGTTGCTTCAAATTTTTCCTTCATCTTTGATGATATTGTCCAGCATTCAGTGCCATATTGAAGAACTGACATCACATAGAAATCCAGTCCTCTCTTCTTTGTTTCTAGCGAAATTGTTCTGTTTCTTTGTACTCTTTTCAGCTCCTGGAATGAATCCTTGTGCCTTTGGATCACAGGAATATAATTGTATAGAAACTGCTCTGACCACAAAGTGAGGTGTCAGTTTATGTATTGATTGTAATATGGAACTGATCCCCCACTTTATAACCAGTATGCTTCTGTAGAACCACATTTCCGCTGCTTCAAGTTTTTCCTTCATCTTCGACGATATTGTCCAGCATTCACTGTCATATTGAAGAACTGACAGCACAAAGCAATCCAGTACTCTCTTCTTTGTTTCTAGTGAAATTTTCCTGTGTCTTAATACTTTACTCAGCTTCTGGAACGAGTCCTTCGCCATGATTCTTATTTTCGAAACTAGTAAGAAAGTAAAAAAGAAAAGAAAATGAAAAATAACGAAAAAGAATGAAGAGAAGAGGGAAATGAAGAAAGAGAAAAAATAGAAGAAACAAAAGAAGAAAAAGAAGTAAGAAAAGAAAAAATAAGAAGATGAAAGAAAAGAAAAAAGAATGAAGAATAAAAAAAGAAGATGAAAAGAAGAAATTAGAAGAGAGTATGACGAAAAAAGAAGAAAAAAGAAAAAGAACAAGAAAAAATCAAAAGAAGGGAGAAAAGAAAAAAGAAGACGACGAAGAAGAAAGAAAAGAAGAAAGAGTAAGAAGAAGAAAAAGAAGTAATGAAGAAGAAAATAAAGAAGAAAAAGTAGAAGAGAGAAAAAGAAAAAGAAGGCAATCAAGAAGAATAAAGAAGAGGAAGAAGAAAAAGAATAAGAAAGAAAAAATAAGAAAGAAAAAAACAAGAAGAAAGAGAAAAAGGAGAAAAAGAGAAAATACAAAATGAAGAAAAAGATAAAGAAGAAGAAATTAGAGTAAGAACAGAGAAAAGAAGAACATGAAAAAAAAAAGAAAAGAAAAGAGAGGAAGAAGAAGAAGAAAGAAAAGGAGAACAGAAAGAAGAGGAATAAATAAAAAAAGAAAGAGACGAAGAAGGAAATGATGAAGAAGAAAGAAACGAAAAAGAGGAAGAATTAATATAAGAAAATATGAATTAAAAGAAATAAAAGAACGAAGAACGAAGAAGAAAGAAGAATCTCTTAATTCGAAAATTAAACAATGTGATGGAAAAAAAAGTAGAAAAAGCGACTTTATATCAAACTTCAGACAAGGGAATATCTTGACAAAGATAAACTATAAGAGAGAAAGAAAATTTCAAGTCAAACCTTAAAATGTTTTTTTAAATTTTTTTTTATATTAAAGAACAATGTGAAAAAAGCAAGTGAAAAGAACCCAAAAAACATAAAAATAATTCTTGCAAACTGCTTGTCCAGTTACGTCCGTTGTGAATGCCACGGTCAAACAATGGCACGTGTCAACAAGTCATATCGATCGAAACGTTCAAATGACTCAGACAAGCCGTGCGTGACTGCGCACAGAGGTGAGCTTTATGATTACACCTAAGCTATTTCTTACGTCAACACGACGCTTTGGAGAAGCAATGTCCAGGAAATAAGAACTCCCTCATCTACCTCCATTACCATTTGCCCTGCCTACGCGCTTGTCTTCCCGATGGATTTCATTTGTGCCGTATCAACAACTTCAACGGAGTCGCCTCCTCCGGGTCCCTCATACTCGTAGTCTTATTGCAGCAACTTTTCAACCCTCATGGCTGAGCAGTGCTCTCTGCCCAAGTCAGTAAGACGACTCTCATTCTGCGAATTCATCCCTGGGAAATTGAGGTAAGGTTTGAGATCGTCTTATACACTACCGGCCATCATTGTATATATATATATATATATATATATATATATATAGACACACACTACCGCCCATAAATATTACGCCATTCAAGTTTTTTAAAAGAAATTATGTATTTCATACTATTTTTAGTATTTATTGCCAAATGAAAATAGAATGGTACTTTTGTTATTATTACTTTGTAAAATTTTTATATATACATATATATATATATATATATATATATATATATATATATATATAATCAACAGGGTGCGATGAGTAAATTGTCGCTATTTGCCTTGTTTATATATATATATATATATATATATATATAATATAATATAATAACAAGACCGACTCTGTAAGTATCTAAATCCTAAAACTATACGAAAATAAATTTTAAGGACACCAAATAACAGACAGAATCTAATTCCGTTACTATCCGTAGCTGTAAGGCGTTGGACAAGAGGGGAGAAAAAAAAAGAAAACTGCGGAATACAGACAATACATACAATACCCCGCAGTAAAGAAAAAAAAAACCCAAACGGAACCAACCACAAAGAAAGAAAAAGTGCTCGATACAGAACTAACCAAAGCGAAATAACAAATAGGAAGCAATGCAGAGCAAAGACACGTAAAAAAATCACAAGATCGCCAAAACCTACCGCGGTTTCACACAACGGCTTGTTGTGTGAAACCGCGGTAGGTTTTGGCGATCTTGTGATTTTTTTACGTATATATATATATATATATATATATATATATATACACTACGCCCCTAAATATTAGGCCATTCCAGCTTTTTAAAAGAAGTTATATATTTCATACCATTTTTAGTATTTATTGAATAGAATGGTTCTTTTGTTATTATTACTTTGCAAAATTTTACAAAGCAAAGAAGCAAAGATGAATTCGTCCGAATAACCCAAATTTTTTTTCGTTCTTTCATTGATGAAACTGCAATTTAGGTAATTATTAAATATTTATAAATTTATTTGATGCACATGTTATTGTGCAATATTAACAAAAGAACCATTCTATTTTCATTTACAGTTATTCACTTGGCAATAAATACTAAGAAATAGTATGAAATAAATGATTTTTTAAAACACTGCAATGACCTAATAATTATGACCGGTAGTGTACATTTTGTTTTGTTTTTGTTTTGTTTTGTTTTTTTGTTTTTTGATAACTCCTAAAAATTTAAAGCACCTGAAATGTGGTTCTACAGAAGGATGCTGAGGATATCAGGGATCGAGCATGTGAGCAATGATGGAAAGAATGAAAACGAAAAAGGAAATTAATATTGCGCATCAGGAAGAGACAGCTAAAGTTCCTGGGACATACAATGAGGAAAGAGGGCTTGGAGAACCTGATACTAACAGGCTAGACAGAGGGAAAAGAGACAGAGGAAAGCAGCAGATAACATATTTAAAGGGCGACGTGGAAGGCCATGATCCCAGGGATTCTCAAAGAACTGCGTGTACTTTACTATAGTCCTGCTGAGACTCTTTTTAGACAGTTCAAAACGCAGACTAAAGTGTGTTCTTTTACATAATAGCAATGTTTATGGAGCAGTACCTATTGGTCACTCAGTGCATTTGCTGGAAAACTATGATGATATGAGAATAGTCATGGACTTATTAAAGTATCATGAGCAGAATTGGATCATTTGTGTAGACTTAAAGATGGTCAACTTTCTTCTTGGACAATAGAAAGGTTTCACCAAGTTTCTGTTTCCTCTGTATGTATTGAAGCAGGCACGCCAAATATTATACAAGACCCAATTGTAAGCAGAGATAAGATCATCTTTCCTCCTCTTCACATCAAATTAGGTTTGACGAAACAATGTATCAAGGCACTGGAAACCGAAGGTAAATGTTTCCAACACATCATTACAGCTTTACCAGGGTTATCATTTGAGAAGATCAAAGCAGGCGTGTTTGATGGCCCACAGATTCGAACCCTAATTCGAGATGATCAGTTTGTTCCTAAAATGACCGCTTTAGAAGAAGGCAGCATGGTTATCCTTTCAGAACTTCCTTGGAAACAATAAGGCGGAGAACTACAGGGAACTTGTGAACAGAATGCTCCTCACTTTTCGTGATCTCGGGTGCAACATGAACCCCAAGCTTCATTTTTTAAACAGCCACCTTGATAAGTTCCCTGACAACCTTGGGGCTGTGAATGACGAACAAGGAGAACGATTCCACCAAGACCTAAAGGTCATGGAAGAACGCTACCAAGAGCGCTGGGATAAAAGTATGATGGCTGACTCCTGCTGGAGCATTAAAAGAGATTTCCCAGATGAAGTGTACAAACGCAAACGTTACAAACGCAGATCCTTAATTGAATAAAATACACAAACAAATTGGTAAGCTATTCCTATAATTTCATATAAAACGAAAAATTAAAAAATAAATAAAAATGTCAAATTGCATAAAATCTGTAGCTTGCAGACAAAAACCGACTTTAGATTTGAAATCAAAACACTCAAATTGACTATAGAAAGGTATTTTTAAATGCAACAAAATGAGTGATCCCCAGTGTAATTTTGAAATAAAAAAAAACCTGATTAGAAAATATGAGAAAATACAAAAGAAAATCAATAAGACTAAGTTGTCTTTAACGTTTAATACTACGTGTTTAATATACACAGCTCAACAAAAATTAGAGGAGCACTTTTTAATCAGAGAATAGCAACCTATCAGTCAAACTTTTGGGATATTGATCGGGTTAGTTAAGTAACAGAAGGGGTTGTTAATCAGTTTCAGCTTCTTTGTTGTTCATGAAATCAACAACAGGTGCTTCAGAAGGGCAAAAATGAGACTCCCTAAAAAAAAAAAAAAAAACAAAAACAGGAATGGTTGAGGCCACTGATACTTATCCCTTCTCATCTCTTTTGGCTGATTTTTTACTGTCTTTCTACTGCTGTAGTTTTTCATTTGTCTTGGATCAACATCTCTGTTGATAGCATGGTGCGATACCTGGACGCTACAGAGGTTGCACAGGTAGTGCAACTCCTCCAGGTTGGCACATCAATACGTGCCGTTTCAAGAAGGTTTGCTGTGTCTCTCAGCACAGTCGCAAGAGCATGGAAGAGATTCCAGCAGACAGGTCGTTATTCCAGGAGAGCTGGACAGGGCCGTAGAAGGATTGGTATCTGCCCCTTTGTGCAAGGAGGAACAGGATGAACACTGCCAGAGCCCAACAAAATGAATCCAGCAGGCCACTGGTGTTGATGTTTCTGACCAAACAATCAGAAACAGGCTCCATGAGGGTATCCCGAGGGCCCGACATCCTGTAGGGTTCCCTGTGCTCACTGCCCAGTACCGTAGAGATCGATTGGCATTTGCCATAGATCACCAGAATTGGCAACTACGCCACTGGTGCCCTGTGCTCTTCACCGATGAGAGCAGGTTCAATCTGAGCACATGCGACAGACGTGAAAGGGTGTGGAGATGCCGTGGAGAACGTTATGCTGCCTGCAAAATCAGCATGACCGATATGGTGGTGGGTCAATGGTGGTCCGGGGAGGCATATTCCTGGATGGACGCACAGACCTCTACAGGTTAGATAATGGCACATTGACTGATATTAGGTATCGGGATGAAATCCTTGGACCAATTGTCAGAACCTACGCTAGTGCAGTGGGACCTGGGTTTCTCCTGGTCCACGACAATGCCCGACCTCATGTGGCTAGTGCATGCTGGCAGTTCCTGGAGGATACCATTGACTGGCCTCCATGTTCCCCTGACCTAAACCCAATAGAACTCCTCTGGGACATTATGTTTAGGTCCATCCGGTACCGCCAGGTTGCCTCTCAGACTGTCCAGGAGCTCAGTGATGCCCTGGTTCAGATCTGAGAGAAGATACTCCAGGACACCATCCATCGTCTCGTTAGGAGCATGCCCCGACGTTCTCAGGCATGCGTACAAGCACGTGGGGTGCCACACAAACTACTGAGAATCATTTGGATTTTCTAAATGACATTTTGGCAAAATGGACCAGTCTGCTGCATCATTTTTTCACTTTTATTTTTGGGATGTCTTTGATTTCCCCCCTCTATAGGGTGATCATTTTCATTTCTATCAAATTATGTGGCATCATTTTGTTACAAATACATCACCTACTTATTATCAGGAAAGATATTCAAGATCATTTTCCCCTGTTTAGATTTGATGTGTTTTCGAAATGTTCCTCTAATTTTTTAAAAAAGTCTATATATATATATATATATATATAGTCATCCGCAGACAGATCTGTTTCGCTGTATAACAGCTCATCAGTACGGTTAGACATCGGATTGCCTTTAGCCACCGAATTGACATCAGATTCCACATTTGAACAACAGGTGCTCGGTAGAATGAGGTAGACTATTAGCGTGTGATATACCATGTAAATATACGCCAGTAACTGAGAGTGTTCTAATTCATGACTGACTGAACGATGCATAGATGCCAGAGTAGCTACTATTTTCCAGAGTGCTCAATCAGTGTGTGAGAGCGTAGAATATATATATATATATATATATATATATATATATATATATATATATATAAAGAAAATGACATTAACTGTCTTCTAAAATGTGTTAAAAGAAAAAGATAAAACGATAAAAAGTAGCCGTCATTATTCGTGGGCAGAGCAAAAAACTGTCGAAAACACCAGAACATATAAATTATACATACATCCATCTCTCTCTCTCTCTCTCTCTCTCTCTCTCTCTAGCACACACACTCACACATGCACATACACATGTACATATCCATAGATATATGTATTTAGTGTATCGAGGCAGTAGATAATTTTCTAAACATATACTGTTAAATATAACAGACAATGAATGTCTATTATGTTTAATCAGGAGCCGTTCTAAACATCGTATTTTTCAGGTGAAAATAAAGACAAAAATTATCCAACATTTGGATAATTTTTTATTAAGCTGGTTTAAAGCTTTTGGCTCACATGAGCCATCTTCAGAGAGGTTATAAGGACGGTAACGCAAAAACATCTATCTATCTATCTATCTATCTATCTATCTATCTATCTATCTCAGTCTGTTCATATATATATATCTATCTATCTATCTATCTATCTATCTATCTATCTATCTATCTATCTCAGTCTGTTCATATCTATCTATCTATCTATCTATCTATCTATCTATCTATCTATCTATCTATTATGGGACCTACCCATTTTAGACTATAATGAACTCGTCCTATTATTATGAATACTGGGTGTGTGAGTTTTTCTTTTTCCATTTTATTGCTCTTGTGGAACTGTGTGCTTACAGCCACCTTACATTTGAATTATTTTTATTAAAATTATGTTTGTAAATGAGTTCAAACTTCCCTTCTGTAATGAGTTTTCGTGTCCTGTCTGTTATTAACAATACAACCAACGAGCACCTTTGATAATGTGTTCGCTGAAAGCATCCTAAGGCCTTACATTATGACATCAACTTATATATATATAACGTTTTTTTTATAATAGAGAGAATAATTTGCTTTTCGATAAAGTTATGAAGAAAATGATTTAAATACACGCAGCATACTTTTTTTTAAAACAACTTGGGTAACAGACTGTGCAATGAAGTTCAACTTTCGATCAAGGCACCAGAAGAATCCCAACTATAAGCACGCATGAATTGAAGGCAGAGTGAAAAAACTAAAGATATGTTATGTTGAAAGTGTGGATAATTTTTTACTTACCCTCGTCTGTGTTTGTGCATAGGTGGTTGTATGTGCGTGCTCTTTCACTGAGTTTATTATATGAAAATAATTCCATATTTGAATATCAGAAATCTTCCGTTTTCCAACCAAAATAAAACAAAACTAGCAAGTATTCAACCAGAAATTGTGTTAACAACTGATTTTCCTCGCACTTCCCGACTGTGGAATTCTCTTCCAAACGATTGCTTCCCCGACGGCTACAATCCCCAGGAGTTTAAATGTAAGGTCAATAGACACCTCCTAACACACTAACCTGCTCCCATTCTATCAAACACTCTTCCCATCTGCCCAACCCTCATCCTCGGTATCCTTACTCATCTGTCACCTTCCTCCTGACATTCCCTATGTCTAACCACTCCTTCTCTTTACCTTCCCCTATGTAGCCCCATGCGCAATAGTGGCAGTGGAATGCCTTGCTTGGGGTCAGATGATTAAAAAAAAAATTACTTCTTTTGCTATAAGTCAGTCTTTTTCTTGTCATTTCACGTGTGTCTGTACACGATTATTTTTTCTTTGACTAATTTGAATATTTCCATCCCTTCCTCCTTAGATTTAAGGTTTAATTATTTCATCTTCCCCGGCAATTTTATCAGTTATCATCAAAAGCAACTGATAGGCAGTTGACAGTATATCATCAACGTATATCTACCTGATCAGAAGGCAATATATAAGCTTATATTGATTACAAGATTATGAGGATTGTAGCAACAATCACTTTTCGATAAACGCCTAAATTAAGCGTTTTAAATAGACACACCTTATCTTTTTAAACAGTTTGTATCACGGACTCTGCGATGAAGCTCAAATTTCGATCACGTGACCAAAATAATTCCAAACTATAAGCACGCATCAGCTGAAGACTGTGAGAAACCTAAAGGTATGTGATGCGAAAATGCGAATAGGTTTTAACTTAGCCTCTATGTAGTGGAGTTGGTTGTAGATAAAACAATAAAGGTGTCAATAAATTTCAAAGATAATTTTTAGATGTTGATATGATATATTTTCAATTTGATTTTGAATTTTGTTTAATTTCATATCAACCTCTGGCGTATTTAATATGCGTTATTAAGGTATTTTTTTTTAATGTTCGGTTATAGTGATAAGGTTGATTTAGTCAGATTTTAAGAAATTTATTTTATTTTTTTTATTTTAGAAAACTGAAAATGTCTTCTAGTTTTGTATCAAAAATGTTTTGCTGAGAATTTTTTTCCTTCAAAAATGTGGTAATAATTTTTTCTTCAAAAATGTTTACTTTTCTATAAAAGTCTATTTTTATGAAAATATTTCTATAAATGTGTATTTTTATACTTTCATAGTGCTTTGACCCCAATTTGGGGGTTAACTATTTGCCCATAGCTGGGACCAAAGCAGGTGGTACCGCTCCAGGTCAGGGTGGACCTGAGAACAACAGCAATTAAGAGGTGGTTCCATGTTCCTCACACTCTCCTAATCAGAGGCCTTGCTGCCTGATGCAGTTTAACTTCATGCCCAGGACCTGATATACTTTCGATGAAATATACAATCAGTAAAAGCACTTCTAAGTTTTTCCTAATATTACTGCCATTATTTTTTGTAAACTACTTTGTGAGTGAAAGTGTGTGTTTTTTGTTTGTTATTTTTTTATGCATATAAATATATTGTTGTGTGTGTTGCAGAAACTTTGTGGCCACCTTTTGGCAATAAAGAAAAAAATTAGAAAGTGTTTTGCGTTCTGAAAAACTTCAAGGCTCATAAAACGGAACCAGTCGCTGTCTTGTGTGAGCGTCTAATGCGCAATTCACTTGTTTTCCCAAGTTTTGACAAGTGTTGCTTTTTCGCAACCAACGTCCTCACACCTCGTACGAATTGTCGAAACCAAACAGAATGTGTGAAAGTAACTCTCAATCGTGAAACATTGTCTCTGAAAACATCTCTGTTTACAAAAAAATATATATATATTGTCGATTATTCCACAATTTTTTTTTTCCGTGACAGAAATATCCAAATATTTCCCTGGAAAATCGCACATATTATCAAGATTCTTGGAGCTTCAATTTACTTGAATTTTAATGTTAGCTATTTCTTTAAGCATCAGTAGAGATGAAAATACCTTAAAGATTACATTATTAAATTCTTGCAATTTTACCAACTGTTTTTTTTTGTAATTTTTTTTATTTATTTAATATCATTTAACATTTTTTTAAAATTGAGTTCAACCCCAAGCAAATTAGTAAAGTCACTAAGTTGCAACAAGGTTACAGAGTGTGGAAGCCTAGTGTATGGAAAACATAATTATGTAGCAATGTATGTGGAATATTGAAGAATTGATATATCGGCTTGTACAGTCTCTGGGCTTCTCTCAGGGAGTATATATTTTCCAATTTCAAGTCTATTATGAACCAGTTATTTTTTTTTTAAATCGTGTCACCCCAAGCAAGGCATTCCACTGCCACTATAGCGCAGGGGGTTACATAGAGCGATTGGATATAGGAAATATCAGAAGGAGGGTGATAGACGACTTAGGATGTACATAGGGGGAGAGTTGGAGAGAGTGGGTGTGAGTTAGTGTGTTAGGAGGTGTCTATTGACCTTACATTTAAACTCCTGGAGGTTGTAGCCGTCGGGGAAGCAAGCATGCGGTAGGGAATTCCACAGGCGAAAAGTGCGAGAAAAGAAGCTATTGGAGTAGAAATTGCGGTTACATTTCATCGGTTTCACTGTAAAAGGGTGAGACCTAGTTTCCAATCTAGTATCTCGTGCAAATTCACATCTAGGGGGCACCAGTGATTTAAGTTCGTCAGAGCAGAAGCCATGAAAGCATTTATAGAAGAGGCACAGGGAAGCCACGTCACGCCGGTGAGAGAGTGACTGCAGGTGGTCAGCCAAGTCGGCCTCCATCACATTACAGATTCTTCGCTGTATTTTGTCAAGAAGCCCGAGGAGAATAGCAGGGGCACCCGACCAGATGTGGCAGCAGTACTCAATACACGGGCGGATGGTGGATTTATATAAATGCAGGATAGATTCAGGCGGAAAGAATTTCCGGGCCCTGCACAGAGAGCTGACTTTCATAGCTGCGGATTTAGGAATGGATTCGACGTAGTCATTCCACTTGAGGTCCGCTGAGAGTGTCAGGCCAAGCAGGCGTAGTGATTTACTCACTGGGAGGCAAGCCTGTTCCATGCTAATGATTATAGAGCAATGTAGAATATGGAGAAATCGTATAAAGAAAATATGCGAACTCTGGCAAGATACGAAACTATGTCCCCTAGAACAGTGCTACACAAAGTGTGGTACGCGTACCTGCGACGGTACGCGAGCCATCGTCTGATTTCTTTTCTAGAAAAGAAAGAAACAATAGTAAAACTCTATGCCACGAGAGACTGCCAGGATATTTGACTTGTTTTAATTTTTTTTTTTTTACATTTCCATTTAAGTTTTATACTAACAGTATAGCCCGGCGTTGCTCGGGTATTATGAAAGCTTACAACTAATCCATGGTCCTGGAGTTCAGACTCTTTGGACGTTGGCACGAAAGAGTAAAAAGCTATAGTCGTTTCCAGTTAAAGTGAAACCGTAGACTGAAAGAAAAATGAGTAGATGTAAGTCAAATTTTGATTTCCTGTTATCGATATCAAGTAAGTCTTCTTCGTCGTAAACTAAATTTTGAAGGCTAAATAAGTCCTCTGAGTAACTGTTATCATGACTGAGACTAAGAACTACAATTATACCTACTTAGAGCCAAACCCGAGGCAAAAACTGAAATAAAAGAGCTGAAAAAAATACAGACATACAGGCAGATAAACAGACACAAACACAAACAACTTGCTTTATATATATATATATATTATCGATTTCCTGCACTATTGTAAGAACTGCAACCTTGAAACTTCTGAATATCGTTTCTTATGTCTTTGTCTATGAGTGTATCAAATTTGATTAAAATCGGACCACTCCTTCTATAATCCGATTTTTTCGATTATCGATTTTCGATATTTATCGGGAGTACTTTGACACAAAACCTAGCTAAGAACACTCGCAGACGCTTATAGTACAACTGTGTAAATTTTCAAGAAAATCGGTACAGCCGTTTCGGAGTCTATAGGTAACGGACACACACACACACACACACACACACACACACACACACACACACACACACACACACAGAAAATTTGCATTTATAAATAAGTTTAGATTATTATGGCTACATTCTTCATATACTCCCTCATGATAAAAGTTATTGCTATCCAACTAATGAATGCTATATAATGAACAGCAAAACAATGAACTGAATACGCATCAGACTTTGTTCCATTCATATATCCATAAAACAAAACAAATTGTTGAAGGTGAAAATATTTTTTAAATATTTTTTCTGGATTTTAAAAAATATATGCCCTCGAAACCAGTGGCCATAACTAATATAGCACAAATATTGTACCGGTCAATGGCACACTGGGAAGACTTGTTACGTCAATGATGACTTCCCTTAGAATGAACAAGATATCATATCCTCATGTTTATTACAGATAGTCTCAAAATGTCCCTGAAATAGTACATATCGAAAAAAAAACAAAAAAATCAGGTATAATTGTAGTTCTTAGTCTCAGCCATGATGCCATTTACTCAGAGGACTTATTTAGCCTTCAAAATTCAGTTTACGACGAAAAAAACTTATTTGATATCGATACCAGGAAATCAAAATTTGACTTAAATCCATTCATTTTTTTCAGTCTACGGTTTCGCTTTAACTGGAAACAACTATTGCTTTTTAGTCTTTCGTGCCAACGTCCAAAGAGTCTGAGCTCCAGGACCATGGATTAGTTTTAAAGCTTTCATTACACCTGAACAAAGCCGGGCTATGCTGCTAGTGTATATATGAAATGGATTAACTCCGACATATTTTTAATTTATATCATTAAACATTATTTTTGATGATACTCGTATTTGAGTATGTATATATTGAGGTCCTTCTGCAAAGCCTTAAAAGATATTGGAATAGTGGGAGTAAAAAATTAAAAAAATAAATAACAAAAAAAGGAAAGCACTCAGGTCCATAACCGAAACAGCGGAAAGAACAGCGAATTGGTTATGGATCAAAAGAGAGAGTGCCTGGATTCCAAATTGTTAGCTAAAATTCCCCGAAATTCTGCGTCTGAGTTAATGTTTCGGACGAGCTCATCTACGGTTCGCCTCTAAATGGAAAGTGACTCTGACTGTCGTCAATCGGAAGCATTTGCAGGGTTTTGTACCGGGCTTAAACGTAATTTTCCAGTGTCTGAAAGCGCTTATTAAGGGTGGGCCATAAACTGATCATCTCTGGTCGGGTCGGTGCTGTGAGGGGGGTATGATGTTGAAAGACCCGAAACCCCTCAGCGATCCTCGCGATGACATCACTGACGACACCCTCTAGCGCCCCCATTACGGTACGTATGTTTGAAATGGAAATATATATATATATATATATATATATATAAAATTAAACTCAGTTATGATCTGAGATTAAGGACAGGATGGTTACATAAAAAGAAGACAAGAGGAAAACTGTGTTTTACTAATCTACGCGTTTCGTCCTGTGATGGACTTTATCAAGGCAAAAAGACGAAATGAGGTGCGATTGGTAAATTATCGCAATTGTTTTATTATTTCAAATATTCTTTAGGCTGAGTCTGAGCTCCAGGAACATGGATTAGTTTTAAAGCTTTCATGACACCCGAGCAACGCTGGGCTATACTGCTAGTATACATATGAAATGGATTAACTCTGACATATTTTTAATTTATATCTTTAAACATTATTTTTGATTATACTCGTATTTGAGTATATATATATATCTATATATATATATATATATATATATATATATATATATATATATATATATATATGTAATCGTTTATTATTATTCCAAATATTTTACATGAATTTTAGTGGAAGTTTAGTGTTCTTGACATGTTTCTTTTCCGACTAATTCAGGCTCAAAACACTTTAATTTGATTCACACCGGCCGTCTATGGTTGTGTCTGTTTTAGCGTTTCTTTCCCATTTTGTTCTCTTTTACAAGCCTTTGCATTATAGTTCCCTGCAACGATTTAATTATCATCACAGGATATTTATTATTCTGCAGCTTTTGTCGGAAGTTTTTCGATAATATTCAGATATTTTTGGAGGTCAAAGGCCAAATCTTTGCTTCGTCGATATTTCACATGAATCTCGACTGATCTGTCGATGCAACTGTGTTTCACGGAACAATTTCATTTATGCTTACAAGGCAAGTCGCCAAGCCTTTCAAATTATATTACGTCAGGACTGGCTTTTGATTGATCGTCTTCCAGAAAATACTGTCCGTGAAGTTGACTTATTGATGTACGATAAACTTTGGTCCCTCCTCTCAACCTCTGTAGGTCCCAACCCCAGTGCCCCCTGAAACAAAAACGGGTCTTATAATAACAGCCTGGATGCGTCAGACACTGCCTGGACATCATAAAGTTCTTTGAAGTTGAATCATTGACATACATACATACATACCTATATATATATATATATATATATATATATATATATATATATATATATATATAAACTGTTTACTTTTGAAGTCTTGTCAGATTTTTTTGAGGGCTTTTTACATTTGATTTGTTTACTTTCATTAAATTTCTCCTAGTAGATAGGGATTCACTGTCATTTAAGTTTAGAATGTAGAATTAAAATTAGAATAATTTCGACGAGATCAGAAATGAAACAACCAATCATAAACATATATCTGTAAAACTTACAAAATATCTATAAAAATCATCGCTTATATTGTCGTTAACTACTGTCGTTCTATGTCGGTTCTTTGATTTTCTTTAAAGACATATCAACACATCTATGGGTTATTTAATACCGAAATCTAAATATTTTAGAACATAATTTTATCGCTTCAACTAAATATATTTTAAACGAAATTGTATTTCTTCAACAACAGATATTTACATTATTCAGACTACTGTCCTAATTTTTGCCGCTATGTTTATTTTGTTTCAGCTGTTAGCTCCGGTCTTCTTCATATTATTAAGTAAGAATTAATGGGGGATCAGTTTATTACTTCATAACAACATAAAACCGACCCCCACTTTATGTCCAGTAAAAGCCTAATTATGAACTGAATGCTTTATTACGATCACTGGGTTATATCATTTTCATTCCATGTGCAAAGAGTTCGGTTTTTAAATTCTTAGCACCAGAAGAAGGCCGGAGCATACTACTGCCGAAATGTCATAAACATGGCAGTGAAGATGAGCATAATAGTCCGAATATTATCAGCCAGTTAAGTGCCATACATGATACATGCTTGGGCGATCATGTCTCAAAAGAGACATGAATGACTGGGCAGAAGATTATCCCGCAGTAGATTGCCATTTCTTTCTGCGGGACAGTATAAATACTGCCTC
The DNA here is from genome assembly GCA_037127315.1 of Ascarosepion bandense. Taxonomy (NCBI): domain Eukaryota; kingdom Metazoa; phylum Mollusca; class Cephalopoda; order Sepiida; family Sepiidae; genus Ascarosepion; species Ascarosepion bandense. Next base: position 1,193,983 of record JBBBDQ010002003.1, on the reverse strand, counting down.
ATCTCAGAAGTATAGACACATTTTGAACATAATTTTAAGGCTTCAACTAAATATATTTTGAACAAAATTGTGTTCCCTCAACTAGAAATAAAATGTATTGTTGGTCATTTTGCTTTAAATATGTATTGTTGGTTGGTTGATTTTGTTTAGCGGTATATCAACACCTATGTGGGTTATTTAATGCCAAAATCTAAATATTTTGAACATAATTTTATGGCTTCAACTAAATACATTTTGAACAAAATTGTATTCCCTCAACTAGGAATAAAATGTATTGTTGGTCATTTTGCTTTAAATATGTATTGTTGGTTGGTTGATTTCGTTTAACGGTATATCAACACCTATGTGGGTTATTTAATGCCAAAATCTAAACATTCAATCATATCTTTATGGTTCAACTAAATATATTTATAAATAATTTTATACTTTCAGAGTAAAGGTATTCTTTTTAGATATATTTCGGAGATCGTAAAATGTATTGTTGGTTATTTTACTATAAAAATGTACTGTTGATTTTTGTTTGGGATTCACTGTTAGCCCATAGTTGGGACCCTAACAGGTGCTACCATTCCAGGTCACAGTAGACAACAGAAATTAAACGGTGGTTCTATATTTCTCAAAGTCTCCAATCTCTCAATCAGAGCCGTTGTTGCTTGATGTAGTTTATTGAAATCGAATATAAATATATGGAAACTATTGTAGCCACAAAGTGAGGGATCAATTTATATATTGATTGTAATATGGACTTGATCCCCCTCTTAAGAATATGTAGGATAAAATTTATTTATTTATTTATTTTTTTGCATTCATATTTTTTGTTTCCCAACAGTTATGGGTTATTTAATGCCGAAATCTAAAGATTTTGAACATAATGTATTGTTGGTTGATTGATTTTGTTTAGTGGCATATCAACACCTTTATGGGTTAATTAATACCAGAAATTTGAATATATGGAACAGCATTTTATGGCTTCAACTAAATTTAATTTGAACGAAATTCCATTCCCACAAATACAAATAAAATGTAATGTTGGTCATTTTATTTTAAATATCCATTGTTGGTGGGTTGATTTTGTTTAGCGGCATATCAAAACTTCTATGGGTTATTTAATGCCGAATTCTAAATATTTTGGACATAATTTTATGACTCCAACTGAATACATGTTGAAAGAAATTCTATTCCCTCAACTACAGATATAATGTATTGTTGGTCATTATGTTGTAAATATCTACTACTGGTAATTTCTCAAAAACAGCATAATTATATAATATTATATAAAAATATTTTGCTCTAAATTTTACTATAAAATTATATTTATATATCTAAACTTATTTATAAATGGAACTTTGTCTCTCTCTGTGTGTACGTTCGTTACCTATAGACTCCAAAACGACTGAACTGATTTTCTTGAAAATTTACACAGTTGTTCTATAAGCGTCTGCGAGTGTTCTTAGCTCGGTTTTGTGTCGAGGTACCCCCGATAAATACCGAAAATCGATAATCGAAAAAATCGGGTTATAAAAGGAGTGGTCCGATTTAAATCAAATTTGATACACTCATAGACCAGACATAAGAAATGATATTCAGAAGATTCAAGGTTGCAGTTCTTACAATAGTGCAGAAAATCGATAACATATATATATAAATGGCAAGATGTTAGTGTGTGTGTTGGTTTATCTGCCTGTATGTCGGTATTTTTTCAGCCCTTTTATTTTAGTTTTTGCTTCAGGTTTGACTCTAAGTAGGTATAATTGTAGTTCTTAGTCTCAGTTATGATACCATTTACTCAGAGGACTTATTTAGCCTTCAAAATTCAGTTTACGACGAAAAAACTTATTTGATATCGATACCAGGAAATCAAAATTTGACTAACATCCATTCATTTTTCTTTCAGTCTACGGTTTCGCTTTAACTGGAAACAACTATTGCTTTTTAGTCTTTCGTGCCAACGTCCAAAGAGTCTGAGCTCCAGGACCATGGATTAGTTTTAAAGCTTTCATTACACCCGAGCAACGCCGGGCTATACTGCTAGTATTTTCATAATGCTTTCTTTTTGTTTGGTGGTTAACTATTTGCTTATATATGAAAGAGCGGATTGGGAATCATTTCACGATTTTCTTTGTTATGTTCTTCGGAAGAAAGTGTTTAGTCTCACTGTTGAAGATTGTAACTCTGAGGTTTCCTCTTAGGTGAGCTGGCGGCTATGCTTTCATCCCAGCCATGAAGTTCCGGCACGTCTGACTACAATAGGCGCCTTTTTGTCTCTGCTCGCAAGAAATGCAAACGGATCCTAAATGATGCTAAACTGCTGTTTGGTAACAGAATGAAGCAGCCTATAACATCCCAAAAGTTTGGTTCCAAATACTACTGCCAAAAAAGTGTTAAACAGAAGGAAACCGTCGATTCCTCGTTTATCCAATAAATTTGAGGTCTTCAAAGCTACAGTGGGCAAGGCTGGGTGCTTTGCTCGCAAATTCTCCTCAAACTCCATATTTGGTTTGTCTGGAGTACCCTCAACGGACTTTCCACCTAGAAGAAAGGCTTAAGTTAAGTTTTTGATACCTGATTTTAAAATGAAATTTTTAAAATTAAAAAACATTCTTGAAGATTTAATTTTAGATTTAATTAAAAGCCTAATGATTAAATTTATTTCCATTCAGTAAAAAATTGTGGTAAATTTCGGATAGAAATTATATAGATTTGAAATCACTTCGAATTTGAATTTTTTAAATTTTCTTAAAAACGGCCATTTTCTTAATCTTAAGAAATTTGTAAACAAACAAAAATTTCACGATTTTAAAAATATTTCAAAAGATTCCTGACACTTTATTTTAGTGAAAGTCGAAAATTGAAAGTTAAATTAAGCCGCTTAACTGAGTGACGTATACGTAGAAACTTGTCTGCTCTCTGAGATTATTTCTAAATATGACAACCGTAAGAGTAAACGATTAGGTAAGAGTAGAATAAAGAGAAAAACGAGCCATTTACAGTGGGTGTCAGAGAGAGGAGCAAGAGAAGGATGGGAATACATGCGTGATGACAGTTACGAAAATAGAGAGAAAGGAAAAGAACAAGATATATAAGGTGAGGAAGAAAGGACTGGGGTCAAGTTGATAACAATGGGAATTGACATTGCATTTAATTTCCTCGAGGTTGTATCCCACAGGAAAGCAAGTATATGGAAGGGAGTTCCACTAGCGGGAAGTACGAGAAAAGAAGCTGATGGAGTAGAATAGTCGCTTGCATTTGGTTGATTTAACCGTAAAAAGGCGGGAACCTGTGTCTAGTCTGGTTGCCCGAGTAAATTCTTGTGGAGAGGACACCAGTGACCTAAGTCGGTCGGAGCAGATACCATGAAAATATTTGTAAAAAGGACAGAGGGAAGCCACATCCTGCCGGTGAGAAAGTGGCCAGAGTGTAGCTGCCAAGTCGGGACCTATCACATTACAGATACTCTTTTGGAGCCTGTCAAGAAAACTGAGATGATCAAGAAATGAACTCAGCAAAAATAAAATCTTCTGCATTTGTCTATATTTCTGAGATGAGGTATTATATACAGTATTTACATTATTCGGACTATTGTCCTCATCTTTGTTGCCATTTGTACGACGTTTAATAATAGATCATTCTATTTGTCTATATTTCTGAGATGAGGTAGTATTTACAGTATTTACATTATTCGGACTATTGTCCTCATCTTTGTTGCCATTTGTATGACGTTTAATGATATATCATTCTATTTGTCTATATTTCTGAGATGAGGTAGGATTTACAGTATTTACATTATTCGGACTATTGTCCTCATCTTTGTTGCCATTTGTACGACGTTTAATAATAGATCATTCTATTTGTCTATATTTCTGAGATGAGGTCGTATTTACAGTATTTACATTATTCGGACTATTGTCCTCATCTTTGTTGCCATTTGTACGATGTTTAATAATAGATCATTCTATTTGTCTATATTTCTGAGATGAGGCAGCATTTACAGTATTTACATTATTCGGACTATTGTCCTCATCTTTGTTGCCATTTGTACGACGTTTAATAATAGATCATTCTATTTGTCTATATTTCTGAGATGAGGTAGTATTTACAGTATTTACATTATTCGGACTATTGTCCTCATCTTTGTTGCCATTTGTATGACGTTTAATGATATATCATTCTATTTGTCTATATTTCTGAGATGAGGTCGTATTTACAGTATTTACATTATTCGGACTATTGTCCTCATCTTTGTTGCCATTTGTACGACGTTTAATAATAGATCATTCTATTTGTCTATATTTCTGTGATGAGGTAGTATTTACAGTATTTACATTATTCGGACTATTGTCCTCATCTTTGTTGCCATTTGTACGACGTTTCGGCCGTTGTGCGCTCCGGCCTTCTTCAATTGCTAGGAATTTCGAACGGAACTCTTTATTACAATCACCGGTGAACAAGAAACTTGAAGAGATAACTCATGACACCCAATCGAGACGTTACGCAAAGAATGAGGATGATATACCCCTGTGATTATCATAAAGCTTTCAGTTCGAATTTCCTAGCACCTGAAGAAGGCAGAGGCGTACAACGGTTGAAACGTAGTACAAATGGCAACAAAGATGAGGACAATAGTCCGAATAATGTAAATACTGAAAATCTTTTACAGTTTGGATGTGTGTTCTATGTTGCCTCTTCGAAATTGGAATAATCCAACTCTTGAGAGAATAATGACTTACGTCTTTTATGACAATCGTAAACGATCGGTTCACGACGAACCCAAATATTTTCTAAAATCGAAATTGCACCAGTAGAAGATATATGGTGACTGTCTGCAAGTCAGCAATTGTTGTTATCCATGACAGCTATCTAGAATCCAACATAACATCACTGGCGAAGTTCAAAGCTAGAATCTGGATGAAATGCACATTTAAGATTTAAGCAAAATGCGACCGACACTGATTAATCGACGAGGTTCAGTTCTGTTTCATGATAACGCACGGCCGCATGTGGCCAGAATGATTCTTAATAAGCCCATCGACTTAGGATACGAGATTTTGCAATATCCACCATATTCTCCTGATTTCTCGCCAACGGACTACCACTATTTCCAGTATGAGTTATTTTCCCTTCCATTTTCTCTCTTTTTTATTTTGTCTTTTCATTCACTGATCTGTTTTTCTTTTTGTCTTTTCTTGTCTCTCCTTTTTCTTTCTTTCTTATTTGTTTTATATTTTGTCTTTTTTTTCCGTCTTTCTCTCTGTCGATTTATTGATCAATCTGTTTGTTTTTACCTTCATTTTATAAATATTCGATGAATGTTTAAATTCAAACAAATCTTCCAGTGTAACGATAAAATAACGGACATGTTTGAAAGGAACAAATCAATAAAAACATGTTTAACCGATATTTCGATCGATCGATCGATCTCCCGTATTTGGAAGCCTCTCGTTCGTCTGATTTAAAAGTTGTCAGCTTACACAGAAAATAGCTAACGTAGACTTTGCTTTTTAACAATGAGCCTTCACCTGGGAATCCTTCCGATTTGAAAAGAAAGGAATTTTGTGAATGATAAAATCACGAGGCCAGAGTAAATCCAATTACACGAACAAGACTTAGGAAGTTGTTCCTATTTATTCGTGATCTTAAAAATAACAATAGAAGATTTAGTGGCTATCTTAAACGTTTAAAGGATCAAAAAAGAAACTTATGTTGACTATATCCCTTGGTGATTATGTTAAAAATGTCTGTCAATCCGCTGGAAATAAAGACTTAGATTGGAGGAGATAAAAATACTGATTTTTGACCGACAAAATCAAAAAGCTTTTGTCTTGTGATAAACATTCCTTTCATGTGTTTGAGAATTTCTTTTTCTTTCTCTCGATTAACAACACTTTTTTTCTTTCTTTCATTTTCTTTTTCTTTCTTTCTTTCTTTCTTTCTGTCTTTATTTATTTATTTATTTTGTTTAGCAACACTTTTTCTTTTTTCTTTCTTTCATTTTTTCTTTCGTTCATTTTCTCTTTCTTTCTTTTTTCTTTCTTTCTTTATTTCGTTTAGCAACACTTTTTTCGTTCTTTCTTTTTCTTTCTTTTTTTCTTTCCTTCATTTTCTCTTTTTTCTTTTTTCTTTCTTTTTTCTTTCGTTCATTTTCTCTTTTTTCTTTTTTCTTTCTTTCATTTTCGCTTTCATTCTTTCCTTCTTTCTTTATTTTGTTTAGCAACACTTTTTCTTTTTTCTTTCTTTCATTCTTTCTTTCATTCTTTCTTTCGTTCATTTTCACTTTTTCTTTTTTCTTTCTTTCTTTCTCTATTTCGTGAAGCAACAGTTTTTTTCGTTCTTTCTTTTTCTTTCTTTCTTTCTTTCGTTCATTTTCTCTTTTTTCTTTCTTTCATTTTCTCTTTTTCTTTCTTTCATTTTCTCTTTCTTTCTTTTGTTTAGTAACATTTTTTCTTTTTTCTTCCTTTCTTCCTTTCTTTCGTTCATTTTCTCTTTCTTTTTCTTTCTTTCTTTCTTTCCTTATTTCTTTTAGCAACACTTTTTTCGTTCTTTCTTTTTTTTCTTTCTTTCTTCCATTCTTTCGTTCATTTTCTCATTCTTTCTTTCTTTATTTCGTTTAGCAAATCTTTCTTTCTATCTTTCTCTCTATCGTTCATTTTCTGTTTCTATTTTTTGACGAAATCAAATTTCGCAAGTCAGTGACAAAAATAATTTATAACCAACGAAAGGCGACGGAAGAGACTTAACGTGCGAGTGTGCAGAGAAACAAAAAAACAACAAACACGCAAGCATATGAACTTCCTAACCTGCTCACGACTTATTTATACACGATACTTTGACCATCAGAAAAACAAACGGATCCCGATATGTAATGCCATAAGTTTATTCGCCTGAAGAGAGTCAATTTTAGACTCGAAACACATGTAGCGTCACAAATAACATTATGGATACAATATATCATACAAAAAAGTAATATTAATAATAAGAACAGCAATATATTTACACTGTAAACTAAATGTTCACGGATTTTCACACTTTTTCTTATATATATATATATAATTCCAAGTGAAGAGGACTCAAGGGTTTTTTTTATATTTTGAGTGTTCTGGCATTTATTTCATTATAAACAGTGCTCAATATAATGAGTATTATAGAGCTTAATATAATATAATATAATATAATTATATGGTTATGTCAATTTTACATTTTGACATGGATATTTCTATGTTTTGAGATTAATTCTCATCATCAGGTAATGTTGGTGTGGTTGTGAAGATGATTTACATTTAAATGACAAATACTTTCGGTTTACTGTGAATGTATGTGGGGTTTTTGTGTGTGTGTGTGTGTGTGTGTGTGTGTGTGTGTGTGTGTGTGTGTGTGTGGCTAATCAGAATGGAGATTCACTTCGGGGTTTGACCCCGAAGAATTTCTGTGCTAACCAACTTTTTCCTCCTCTTTTTTTACTTTTTCCTTGACCCTATTCTTTGCTTGGCTATTTTCCTTCGCATTTATCTGATCTTATCATTTTCCCTTCAGTTTTATTATATTTGATGTGATATTCCTTTTTTGTAGCACCCATCTCCTTTCTCGTCCCCTTTGGTCTATTTGTTAAAGAAAAGATTTTTTCCCCAAAAAAACTCGAACTACTATTTTTTCGCTTCATCTATCAATTTGCTGTAAAGTTTATTATCCTGACACAAAGTGGGGAATTATTAAAAAAAAAGGAAAAACTAACTTATTCTATCTTTGGCTTTGGCTTTATTTTTATTTTTATTTTTATTTTTATCTAATTCGTCAGTGAGCATGTTATTTAATTTAGGTTTTATCCATTTTCTAATATGAATAATTTACAATGTCTACATATGACATTAATTTCGTTGCGTTTATTTAATATTTTTTTATTTTTAAGGGATCTAATAATAAATAGATTTTCATATAAGCATAATGAACAGGGTTCATTTAAGCTAAAACATGTAAGCCCTTAAATGAACCCTGTTCCTCATGCTTATATGAAAAAATATTATTAGATCCCTTAAAAAAATGGTGTGTGTATACATGATATATCACACGCTAAAAGTCTGCATCCTGGGTAAAAAGCAATCGGATGTCTAAACGTACTGATGAGCTGTGAAACAGCGAAACAGATCTGTCTATATATATATATATAAGTATATATATAGTGTATCGAGGCAGCAAATAATTTTCTAAACATATACAGTTAAATATAAGAGACAATGAATGTCTATTATGTTTAATCTTGAGCCGTTCTAAACGTTGTATTTTGGCTTTAATTTTAGTTGGAAATAAAGACAAAAATTCTCCAACATTTGGATAATTTTTTATTAATTTGGTTCTAAGCTTTCGGCTCACATGAGCCATCTTCAGAGAGGTTATTAAGACGGTAACACAATAACATCCACCATCACCGACGATTTTATTTTGTGTTGACCTTCAGATATTGGAGGCCATGTACATTAAATCCAAACAACCCACACTTAATAAAATCCAGTTTAAATCTGGTCATAACACATTACATTGCATTTGAATACATGTTTCTGTTGTCATTTCGCGCTATCACGCGGTGTGACGTCATAGAACCGCATTGCAAATTTGCGAACTGCGTTATTTTTGGTAACTATTGCCGTTGCTTAGCGGAGTTTTATGTCAACACAAAATAAAATCGTCGGTGATGGTGGATGTTATTGTGTTTCCGTCTTAATAATCTCTCTGAAGATGGCTCATGTGAGCCGAAAGCTAAGAACCAGAATATTAAAACATATCCAAATGTTGGAGAATTTTTGTCTTTATTTTCACCTGAAATTAAAGCCAAAATACGACGTTTAGAACGGCTCATGATTAAACATAATAGACATTCATTGTCTCTTATATTTAACAGTATATGTTTAGAAGAATATATATATATATAATAATAATAACTATTGTAATTACAATAGGCCAATTTACCCTAACGAGCCGTAGGGTGAAACCTAGG
>JBBBDQ010002003.1:1030000-1180000 GCA_037127315.1 Ascarosepion bandense | reverse complement strand
CTTGGAAAATATCAATGTCCCGGTAGGATTCGAACCTGCATACTCCCATATACAGGGAAGATGCCCCCATTAGATCTGATGTGTCTTCCAACTCAACCACAGAAGATATCATGATAACCAAACTCCGAATTAAGCTTTTTAGATATATATATATATTCTCCTCATCTCTCTGAGAAACGTCTATCTCTGCTCGGGTCCTATCTTAATGTAAATAAACTGAATCGAAATGATAGCTAAAATCTCCAAAACTTTAAATGCGACGGTAACTGTCATCTTTTATTTACTTAATTCCTATCTATCTCTTATCCTTCCTTCGACATCCCCTGTACCTTTTTTATTCTTTCATTGTGACCCCCTGCGCAACAGTGTCATTTCTGCCATGATTGGGGTGAAATGATTATTAAAAAAAAATTTACATATTCTTTATCTTATCATTCTGTTGAATTACGAGGTCCCTCAACGTTCCGCAATGATTAGCAAGCTTGTCTCGCTCTAACAATTACAGACAGGACAATTTCGCTAGAAACAAAGAAGAGAGTCCTGGATTGCTATCTGTTGTCAGTTCTTCAATATGGCAATGAATGCTGGACAATATCATCGAAGATGAAGGAAAAACTGGAAGCAACTGAAATGTGGTTCTACAGAAGTATACTGGACATAAAGTGGGGGATCAGTTCCATATTGCAATCAATACATAAACTGACCCCTCACTTTGTGGTCAGAGCAGTTTCTACACAATTATATTCCTGTGATCCAAAGGTACAAGGATTCATTCCAGGAGGTGAGAAGAGTACTAAGAAACAGAACAATTTCGCTAGAAACAAAGAAGAGAGTACTGGATTGCTATGTGATATCAGTTCTTCAATATAGCAGTTAATGCTGGACAATATCATCAAAGATGAAGGAAAACAATTGAAGCAGCTGAAATGTAGTTCTACAGAAGTATACTGGACATAAAGTGGGGGATCAGTTCCATATTACAATCAATACATAAACTGACCCCTCACTTTGTGATCAAATCAGTTTCTATACAATTATATTCCTGTGATCCAAAGGCACAAGTATTCATTCCAGGAGCTGAGAAGAGTACTAAGAAACAGAACAATTTAGCTAGAAACAAAGAAGAGAGTACTGGATTGCTATGTGATGTCAGTTCTTCAATATGGCAGTTAATGTTGGACAATATCATCAAAGATGAAGGAAAAACTTGAAGTAATTGAAATGTGGCTCTACAGAAGGATGATGCAGATATCATAAATCGAGCATGTGAGCAATGATGAGGTTTTGGAAAGGAAGGAAACGCAAAGAAAATTAATACTGAGCATCAGGAAGAGACAGCTGAAATTCCTGGGACATGTGATTGTAAAGATCTTGTGGAACAACCAGCCAGTACTCAATTAGAATAGAAGTTGGGTCTGACTGACCAAAAAATCACCAGGGCAAATTGGTAGGTGGCTTAAATAAAAACATGGGAGATTCCATTCTGTTACAGGCAAGTCTATTCCGCAAGCAGTAATTGGCTGAAAATTTCAGTGTGTACATTGAGCTCTATAAATATTCAGCACAATATCCACCATTTGTCTTTAGACCACATAGGGACATGTATTCAGTTACAACCCTGTTTATTTTTGTCCGCCAACTGGACGCTAGTTGGAAACGTCAGGAATGTGAGTCTTACACTCTTGAATGTTCGCCTTCCTACAGGGAGACAAAAGGAGACAGCCATGTTGAAAGGTAAGTTATTTGACTTCTACTGTGATGAGAAAAGAAGGCTTGGAGAAATTGATACTAAAAGGTCATACAGAGGAAAGGACAGAGGTAAACAGCGTGTAATGTCCCCGTCTGGCCTGAGCGAGTGGGTGGTAAGAACTGGGGTTGCGTGGTGTAACATGAGAAAGCGTGCTAAGTGCCACCAGGGATAGGGAGACTTAGAAGGATATAATCGCCTACGTTGTGAAGGATAAGGCACATAGAAGAAGAAGTGAATTCGATACTCACTGAGTGTTACATAATTTCGGGCTTGTGTTATATCTTAGCTACGCGTAGAAAATCACCTTTTTGTCGGAGTTCGATCCATATTTAACCACAAATCCACATTTTTAAGCTATTACTGTCAAGACCGCCTACAGAATGTATCGGTGGAGACAGACAAAAAAGGACCACAAATAAACTTCAAGAAAACTGAATGCATGCTCATCAGCAAAAGGTGCATCCCAAAATGCCAAATACAGGTGGGGGATATCAGAATCAAGCAAGTACAAAAATTTAAATACCTAGCAAGTGTTCTAACAGGAGATTGAAAATGTGACACAGAGATCCGAAGGCGAATTGGCATGGCAAAGGACGCGTTCCAGAAGCTGAGTAAAGTACTAACACACAGGAAAATTTCACTAGAAACAAAGAAGAGAGTGCTAGACTGCTATGTGGTGTCAGTTCTTCAATACGGCAGTGAATGCTGGACAATATTATCGAAAATTAGGAAAAAACTTGAAGCAGCGGAAATGTGGTTCTACAGAAGGATGTTGCGAATATCGTGGACTGAGCATGCAAGCAACGATGAAGTGTTGGAAAGAATGGCAACAAAAAGGAAATTAATACTGAGCATCAGGAAGAGACAACTGAAGTTCCTGGGACATGCAATGAGAAAGGAGGGCTTGGAGAACCTGATACTGACAGGCCAGATAGAAGGAAAGAGAGACAGAGGAGGGCAGCGGATAGCATATTTGCAGGGCCTGATCAGGTAGATGACGGAACGGGGGTTGCGAGGTGTAACAGGAGCAAACATGCTAAGAGCTACAAGGGATAGGGAGACGTGGAGAACCATGATCGCCTACGTCCTGAAGGGACAGGGCACATCGAAGAAGAAGATTACTATCTCTCGTGTCTCCGAGACCGCATAACAACCAGATAATAATTTCTCATTTTACGTAAGGGTGGTTTATCAATATGTATTTAGATTTTAAGTACCCTACAAGACAAAACCTTCTCAATAAAAAAAGTTGAACGTGTAGATAAGAGTTTGAAAAAAACAAAATTAGAAAAACGTTTATATTCCTAAAAAATTCTCCGGAAAAGAGAAAGCATCAACCGGTGTAAAATTAAAAAAGCTTAAGGAACTTTGGCTGCTTTTCAACCAAATTACCATTAAAATGTGCGTTGTCGTCCAGTGGATATCGACTCGGAACGAGAAATCGGAGAGCCGAGTTCGAATTCCAGTTGAATTCTTTGCAATCACATACGCTCAAATACCCTTGGAAAAGGTATTAATTCATCCCTTCCCTGCAGCTATAGGTCAAATAACAGGACAGATTGGGTTCTGTAGCCTTGGTTGGCAACCAGTCTACTGCAGAAAGCAATGGCAACCTACTGCGGGATAATCTTCTGCTCAGTCAGTCATCTCACTTTCAAGACATGATTGCCCAAGCGTGTTTCACGTATGGCACTTAACTGACTGACTGAACATTCAAAGAGTCATCTACATTATAATAAACACCGTTCTGTGCATATATATATATATATATATATATATATATATATATATATATATATATATATATTGCGGATGACTATTTACGCTCTCACACCCTGATTGAGCACTCTGGAAGAATGGTAGATTTTGAAAAAACAGTAGCTACTCTAGCATCTACGCATCGTTCATTCGGTAGTGAATTAGATCACTTAGTGGCGTATGTTTACATAGTATATCACACGCTAAAAGGTCTGCCTCCTTCTACCGAGCGCCCATAGCTCAGATGTAGAATCGCCGACAATTCGGTCGGGTTTCAATCTTGGCTAAAAGCAATCGGATATGTAACCATAATGATGAGGTATGATACAGCGAAACAGATCTGTTTATGGATGACTATTTATGCTCTCACGCCCTGATTGAGCACTCTGGAAAAATGGTAGACTTTGATAAAGCAGTAGCTACTCTAGTATCTACGCATCGCACATTCAATAACGAATTAGAGCACTCTGGCTATTGGAGTATGATGCATCATACGCTAAATGTCTGCCTAAAGGCAATCGGATGTCTAACCGTACTGATGAGCTGTGATCTATATATATATATATATATATATATATATATATATATATATATATATATATATAACGTAGAATACTTGACATATTAGGCAGGTAAATTCTGATAGAGACGAACTCAAAAGAACTCAATGTTAACCCATTGGGCCATTCGTATCATATTTGATACGAATGGCCCTAGAGGGTTAAGTAGTTATTAGTGGGGGATCTGTTTATTACTTCATAACAATATAGAACTGATCCCCCACTTTATGACAAGTAGAAGCCTTAATCATATTATATTATTAACCCTCTAGGGCCATTCGTATCATATTTGATACAGTATGAAAACAAGCCTTGAAAGAAATATTTTCCTGAAAAATTTTTTAAGAGAAATATTTTATAAATTTCAAATGAAAGCAGTACTTACTGCTCAGTCAATGAATACCAAATGTTTCCTTATAGGGAAATACTGTATCAAATATGATACGAATGGCCCTAGAGGGTTAAGTTGTAATTAGTGGGGGATCTGTTTATTACTTCATAACAATATAGAACTGATCCCCCACTTTATGACAAGTAGAAGCCTTAACCCTCTAGGGCCATTCGTATCATATTTGATACAGTATGAAAACAAGCCTTGAAAGAAATATTTTCCTGAAAAATTTTTTAAGAGAAATATTTTATAAATTTCAAATGAAAGCAGTACTTACTGCTCAGTCAATGAATACCAAATGTTTCCTTATAGGGAAATACTGTATCAAATATGATACGAATGGCCCTAGAGGGTTAAGTTGTAATTAGTGGGGGATCTGTTTATTACTTCATAACAATATAGAACTGATCCCCCACTTTATGACAAGTAGAAGCCTTAACCCTCTAGTGCCATTCGTATCATATTTGATACAGTATGAAAACAAGCCTTGAAAGAAATATTTTCCTGAAAACTTTTTAAGAGAAATATTTTATAAATTTCAAATGAAAGCAGTACTGACTGCTCAGTCAATGAATACCAAATGTTTCCTTATAGGGAAATACCAAATGTTTCCTTATAGGGAAATACTGTATCAAATATGATACGAATGGCCCTAGAGGGTTAAGAGAAATATTTTATAAATTTCAAATGAAAGCAGTACTGACTGCTCAGTCAATGAATACCAAATGTTTCCTTATAGGGAAATACCAAATGTTTCCTTATAGGGAAATACTGTATCAAATATGATATGAATGGCCCTAGAGGATTAAGTAGTAATTAGTGGGGGATCTGTTTATTACTTCATAACAATATAGAACTGATCCCCTCTTTATGACAAGTAGAAGCCTTAACCCTCTAGTGCCATTCGTATCATATTTGATACAGTATGAAAACAAGCCTTGAAAGAAATATTTTCCTGAAAAATTTTTTAAGAGAAATATTTTATAAATTTCAAATGAAAGCAGTACTGACTGCTCAGTCAATGAATACCAAATGTTTCCTCATAGGGAAATACCAAATGTTTCCTTATAGGGAAATACTGTATCAAATATGATACGAATGGCCCTAGAGGGTTAAGAGAAATATTTTATAAATTTCAAATGAAAGCAGTACTGACTGCTCAGTCAATGAATACCAAATGTTTCCTTATAGGGAAATACCAAATGTTTCCTTATAGGGAAATACCAAATGTTTCCTTAAATATTTTCTCAGTATACTGTTCGTTATTCTTTCTTTCTTTCTTTTTCTTTTTCTTTCTTCTTTCCATTTATCAATTGTCTTTCCCTCTTTGTTTTTTTTTTTTGAATGAACGATGAATTGTTTTTTGTAGATTACCGTTACAAATGTGTATTCTCGATATGGACAAGTGAGAGTCTGTGTGTAATTATTTTCTGGAATATTGTGAAGATTAACTATTGTATTTTTGGGGTCTGCTGAGCAGCAAGGTCAGCGGCTAAATACGAATTACCCATGAAATGGCAGAATATCTAAATTTTTTCTAATATATATATATATATAGTCATCCGCAGACAGATCTGTTTCGCTGTATCACAGCTCATCAATCCGATTGCTTTTAACCCAGGATTAAAACCCGACCAAAATGGCGTCAATCGGCGATTCTACCTCTATACAATATAATTGTGTTGAACACTTTTTAATACACTTGTGTACTGGTCTAATTTAATTACGAACAAAAAAATATATTTATATATACATATACATATCCGACATTTCATTACTTCAGACATTATTTTTAGTGGATACCCATATTTGTGTAGACGCTCTGCTTATTTTAAACATTATTAATTTTAGTGACGTACACTACCGGCCATAATTATTAGGCAACCCCAGTGTTTTTAAAAAAAAATTACGTATTTCATAATATTTTTTAGTATTTATTGCCAAGTGAATAATTGTAAATGAAAATAGAATTTTTTTTTTCTTTTTTTTAAAATCATATCACCCCGGGCAAGGCGGTAAGGACACTGGTGTGCAGAGGGCTACGTAAGAGTGAAAAGATTGGAAAAGAGAAAGTCGGACACCACATCCTAAACAGGGAACAAGGGATGAGCCTCTTCACCTGTTCAATAGACGTGGGTGGAGTGTGAAACGGGCGATAGTTCAGTCTATTTACTCCAATTGGGAAAAAAAATAAGGAAAAGTGAAAAGATTGGAAAAGAGAAAGCCGGAAACCACATCCTAAACAGGGAACAAGGGATGAGCTTCTACACCTGTTCAATAGACGTGGGTGGAGTGTGAGCCGGGCTTTTGTTAATACTGCACAATAACATGTGCATCAAATTAATTTATATATATTTAATAATTACCTATATTGCAGTTTCATCAATGAAAGAATGAAGATAATTTAGGGTGATTCAGACGAGTTCATCTTTGCTTCCTTGACATGTAAAATTTTGCAAAGTAATAATAACAAAAGAAGCATTCGATTTTAATTTAAAATTATCCGCTTGACAATAAATACTAAAAATAATATGAAATACATCATTTCTTATTTCTTTTAAAAAACTTGGGTGACCTAATAATTATGGCCGGTAGTGTCAGCCGGTAGAATAAATAGTGTTTGAAAAGTCTATTCAAACGTATATCCTCTAAAATATAAAGTTGGAACAAATAAATATACATACGTATATATATATATATATATATATATATATATATATATATATATTATAGAACATGTACAAATTTTTTTATTGATATCCACTACAAACTGTACATTTTGTTTCGACATTGGACTTGTAATGTCTAATCAGGTGGTGTGGAAAGGAATAGAAGACCTATTTTCTTATATTTGGAGAGTTGTGTGTGGGATGTTGGTGCGGGTTAGCGATAAGGAAACAAGTCTTGTAAATTGTCCGTTAGAATTTTGAAGAAAGTCCATATAAGGTCAATAAAACTAGAAAATTAAATCTTAACGTAGTAATTTACCCTAATATCAAGTAAGTTGACTTACTAGACATAATATTAGACTTAGTATCGAACACTTTCCAACCTTACATGAAAAATATTTTTAACCCAATCTATATAAACCCCAATTCTAATCACCCACCATCGATTATTGTTGGGACGCCCGCGCCTATTCGGCTATAATGGACTATTCCATCACTATGTAAATTAATGGTGGCATCTACGCAGGAGAGTGGGCCGAGCAGCCGTATCGACAAGTCAGTCGTAGACTTCCGGTGAAGACCCGGAAGTACCCATTGCTCATACTACGTCTTACGACGGTTGAGACGATTAACCCTTATTCTTGTATTGGATACTAATAACCTTTGTAAATACTATTTTCACGGAATACAACTATTAACCTATTCCTGTTGTTGAGTTATTTATTCTTACTCACGACATAACAATTATCAAGCACATCCCATCATCAGTGGAACGCTGCATTAACACACACTTCTCAAATAAATATATATTCGATAAACACAAAATAATTTACGATAAAAATCCTTAAAGACAGTGAATATCAATCATCCAATATTAATAATTTTCAATATTAACTTTGTGGAAAAATTCAAGAGCTGAAAAAGAAAATATAGAGATAGGAAAATCATATGGTATAACCCTCCTTTTAATCAGTTAGTTAACTATAAAACTGGCACATAAGTTAAACTAATAGATAAGCATTTTCCCCCAAAATAACCCCCTAAGCAAAGTATTTAATAGGACTACAATAAAACTAAGCTATAGCTGCTCCAACAATCAAGAAAAAATAATTAAATTACATAACAGCAAAATATTAAAAGCACACAACAAAAATAACTCCAATACTAATACCAGTCTGCCCTATAATAAACTTTGTAACTGTAGAAACCCAAACCAATGCCCCATTCCTAAAAACTGTTTAACGAAATCCCTAATATATATATGTTCGATTTCATCCATGGAGAATCCCAAAGATGAAAAAATGTATATCGGAAACACCATAAACGTATTTAAAAAGCACTTTTACAATCACCTCTTATCCTTCAATAACAAAGAAAAACAAAACACGACGTCTCTTTCCAAACACTTTTGGAAATTAAAAGACGAAAATAAAACACCTAAAGTTAAATGGAAAATCCTCAAACAAGCAAGAACAGCTAAATCAATAAAGTAACCATGTTTCCTTTGTCTTCAAGAAAAAATTAAAATAATTAAATACATGAATACCGACAAACTTTTAAACCAGAGACATGAAACTACAGTAAACTGCAAGTACATTAAAGAACTAACCTTTCAATCATGCTAATAAATACTGCAAAATCCAAAACTAGGATCCCCGAGAGACGATAAACCTTTATAGTACTAACAACCCTCTTATATCAAATTTTACCTACTACACATCACAAAATATAAGCTAATTTAAAGTTTTGTAGGAAGAAGTGATTTCCTAAATTCAACATTAAGGTTAAATAACAAAATTAGATTAATTATAAAAACTGTGCTTAATTACAAAAATATTCTATTTGTACAAATAAACATTAAGGATAGGTTCAATCCCATCCCTTCCCACCCTTTACACCTCCTTATTCTCCCCCTCTAATAAACCCAAAGAATAAAGGCTCGCTAGGCTGCCATGAAAACATATACACCATTTTCTAATGTTAAATCTGTCTACAAAATAACCGACACTTTCATTAATCAACTATATCCCCTACCTACCCCACTTTCTTCAAAATTCTAACGGACAATTTACAAGACTTGTTCCCTTATCCCCTTATCGTTAACCCCCGACAACATTTCACACACAACTCCCAAATATAAGAGGTAATCCAGTTCTTTCCACACCACCTGATGAGACATTGTAAATCCAATGTCGAAACAAAATGTACAATTTGTAGTGGATATATATATAAAAAAATTTGTACAGGTTCTAAAATATAATTTATAATAAATATTCACAGATCTATATTATATATCGAGCACTGTTTTAAATTAATGTATATATATATTAATACAGGTTTCATTGAATAAGATAGACAAGTTCTGTCTATTTATTTTGTGTAAGATCCGTTCGTATGATCTGATTAGCTTGATAGTGTTGTCATGGAAAGACGACAAGAAATCGCAATAATTGTTGATTTTTTTATCGGGTCTGAGCTTTCGGCTTACATAAGCCATTATCAAAGGATGAACATTTAATGTTCAGTGAACATAGAACATTTAAATTATTAACAGAGTGGAGTTATACAGAGAAAATTAGACAGGTCCATGTTTTGTGTCGCACATGGCTGTAGGCCAAGAAGGAATGGTGGTAGTTGGTTTTTTTGTTGTTCAATTGAGTGTATAGTGGCATGAGGGATTGGTCTGGGAACTGCTGCTACTATGGTGTAGGGGGTAAGTATAATAACTATGACCCCCTCCCGTCGATTATAGGCATTGAAGTAGAGGTGTCGAAATTTATTTTATTTTATTCAATGAAACCTGTATTAATGAAAAACTGCTGCCAAAATACACACAATATATATATATATATATATATATATATATATATATATATATATATGCGAGTGAATACATAACAAAGAAAGAATTTTTACAACGTTCAAAACATTAATTTAAAACAATTTTACTTAATTTACTTACTATATCTAGTATTCCTAAGCGGTTATATATATATATATATATATATATATATATATATATATATGACCGCTTAGGAATACTAGGTGCCGTAAGCGTTTATTGACGTATGTGCGTTGTGGTGCGGTGGATATCGGCTCGGAAAGGGAAATCGGTGAGCCGAGTTCCA
Organism: Ascarosepion bandense; assembly: GCA_037127315.1. Lineage (NCBI taxonomy): Eukaryota > Metazoa > Mollusca > Cephalopoda > Sepiida > Sepiidae > Ascarosepion > Ascarosepion bandense. The sequence continues at coordinate 1,169,744 of JBBBDQ010002003.1, read as the reverse complement.
ATTCCAGTCAAACACCCTGCATTCACTTCTGCACTGGTACTCTTGGCAAAGGTATTAATCCGTCCCTTCCCTTCAGTTATGGGTTAAATAACTTAGGTCTGCTGTTCATGCGATCTGTGGCGAACTTCTGCACCGATTGTTTGTGATCAGCAGTTCCAAAAAGTGTGAATGGTGCTACACAATCCTTCACCACTCTAAGAAATTCTATTCTTTGTGTGACAGTCTGAGTTAGATAGACACTCATACGTCGAAATCGACGGGAGAGTCAATAATAATAATAATAATTATATTTATATATATATATATATATATATATATATATATGAAGTGATACTATGCTTTTATAAACCATTGTATCAACTATATATATATATATATATATATATATATATATATAGTTGATACAATGGTTTATAAAAGCATAGTATCACTACACAAAAATTTTCACATTACGAAGTACAACGGCACATCTTTGAGTGATTTGTTTTCCACAAATCACCTGAAGAGGTTGTATCGAGCACTCTTTATAAAAGTAAATGCTTGAACAGTAGGTTTAAAATCTATGTGATCTGTCACTTTCTTACGCACACACACACACACACACACACACACACACATACACACACACATATCTATGTGTGTGTGGGGGTGTGTATATGTGTTTGTCTTCTTATTTTTGCCATATTTATTTGTAAACACGCACATACATACACACAGACTATATATATATATATATATATATATATATATGTGTGTGTGTGTGTGTGTGTGTGTGTGTGTGTGTGTGTGTGTGTGTGTGTGTGTGTGTGTAGTCTGATGAGATCCTTTAAATAATATATTTAAATTGGCAAAGTATATAACCCGGAAACTATAAAAGAAATTTTGATTTCTGTCTTACTCTGGCTGACACCCTCTCTCCCCCTCTCTCTCTCTCTCTCTCCCCTTCTCTCCTTCTCTCTGTCATTTTATATATATATATATATATATATATATTATTTTTTTAAAGAAGTATAGGTTTATCTCTACATGGCGTTTATTTCTTTAATGGCGAGGAACTTTTGCGAAGGGGGAGAAATATAATCTTGTAAAAAGAAAAAGAGATTTTTAAAAAAAGTGACTGCTTTCTACGTGTAAAACAAAACAGACATACAAAATTCTGGCTCGCTATCAGTCGATGTCTTTCGTTCATGTTAAACCAATTTGCAATGCAAAAATTCTCCATAATCAATAACTTATATAGTCCAATTTAATACCGTCTCTGAAGACAAAAGACCACAAAAAAGAAGAAGAAATGTGCAGAATTTTCACTCGAATATAAAAATAAAGAACAATTTAAAACAACTATAAATTGACCTCCATCAAGCTAAAATATAGTGCTATTGTCTTTTAGCAAATTAAAATGTTTGCTTTTTACTGTTACGAAAAGTTTTTCAACATCTGTAGACTATTTTTCGTTAAGTCTTAATGTAGACTTCGACACCTGCGTGTGTGTGTTTGCGCGTTTAATCACATATATTTGAAACGGTGTTACATGTTTCGTTGTATGTGGGGGCGTGCGTTTGCCTCTTTGCTCGCTGATGTTTTTTTCTGTAAACTCCATTTAAAAATAGACCCCCCAAGAAAACACAAACACAAAAGGAAACATTTGATTGAAAATTTGCATATCTCTGAGTTTCAATAATGGAAGATGTTGGCGATCGGAACAGATTATTTCGAACCTACTTATATTGAGTGCCAAGTAATTTAAAGACAACACTCCTCGCCTCACGATTGAAATTCTTGCGCAAAATTGAACGGACAAATACCATACACTTTCCCCCCCCGCACGCACGTACGCACACTCTCACAAGTGTTATTCCGAAGCTTACATGCGTTCTTACACAACATAATCATTGTTTTCGGATAGAGCGCTATCATTCAAAAGCTAAACATATTTTACTGGTATATTTTACTGCATATGCATGTTTAAGATGCCGTTGCAGCAACAGTTAAAAGCGTATGAAAAAGAGACAGCGTTTAGAGTTCAAATCCCGTCCAGATTAGTTTATCTTCTTTTTTTCACCAATGAAAAAGCAAGAATCCAGTCAACTTAGAATTTTATCTGCAACTCGTCCAGAAATGACAAAAAAAAAAAAAAATAGACAAAAAAAAAAAAAATATATATATATATATATGTCTGTATTTTTTTCAACCCTTTTATTTTAGTTTTTGCTTCGGGTTTGGCTCTAAGTAGGTATAATTGTAGTTCTTAGTCTCAGCCATGATGCCATTTACTCAGAGGACTTATTTAGCCTTCAAAATTCAGTTTTTGACGATAGATCTTATTTGATATCGATACCAGGAATTAAAAAATTTGACTTACATCCATTCATTTTTCTTTCAGTCTACGGTTTCGCTTTAACTGGAAACAACTATTGCTTTTTAGTCTTTCGTGCCAACGTCCAAAGAGTCTGAGCTCCAGGACCATAGATTAGTTTTAAAGCTTTCATTACACCCAAGCAATGCCGGGCTATACTGCTAGTATATATATATATATATATGTTGTCTTTTAACGACATCACCATCAAGTATATCAGACGGTATGAACGGATCCTACACAAAATTAATAGACAAAACTTGTCTATATTATTCAATGAAACCTGCATTAATATATATATATATATATATATATGCGATTGGTAAATTGGCCCATATATTTTATTAGGTGCGATTGATAAATTGTCGCAATTATTTTATTATTTCAAATATTCTTTAGGCTGAGTCTGAGCTCCATGACCATGGATTAGTTTTAAAGCGTTCATTACACCCGAGCAACGCCGGGCTATACTGCTAGTAATAATATAAGAGCAGAATTTTCTTTACTAATAAGATATATAGTATTACTTTAACTAAGGATTTATAATTTCATTTCATTTAGACTAAAATATAAGCATAAATTGAAAATCAGACGTTGAAATAATAGTTTGAATATTTTTAGAGAAGAGGGTATATGTTACATGCAAATGAGTCAAGTAGGGAGTTACTTTAGATATAATTAAAAAAACAGAGGTTTGAAGAGCCATAATCGCCTGAAGGAAAGAGAGACGTGGACGTATAAAATAAGAATTCGGAAAGACAACACACTTATTAACAAAGCGTAGAACAAATGTAAAAAGGCAGATTATTAGTATAGAGTATTCCGATCTGAAATTCTGCAATAGCGTCTTTAAGAAAGAAAAGACGCTATGAAATTTTGTGTCGGCCATTTTTTATTCAGAGATTCTTATTAATATAAGAATCTATTTTAAAGAATTTGTAGGGGCCTCGATGATGCTTGGTAAATTGGCTTTGTGCCAAACAAGTCTGAAGTCCCCACAATTTAAATATCAGAAGGTTGAAGGCTGGATGTTAAAATGTGGAAGCATAAAATATTTCGTGTGTACATTAAAGCAAAGATTCATTAACAGAATAACGAAATTGCAAGAAGAAAAATATAAGTGAAATTTTGTTAACTGAACACGATAACCTATTTGGGAGAAGAAAAATGTTCATTGAGAAAATGATTGTAGTTTTGCAGTTAAAACTGTTCAAAAAGAAATGTAAGTATTTAAAATGTCCGCAGAAGTTTATATGGAGTAGATAGACTAAACTATCGCCCGGTTCACACTCCACCCACATCTATTGAACAGGTGAAGAGGCTCAACTCTTGTTTCCTGTTTAGGATGCGGTTTCCGGTTTTCTCTTTTCTAATCTTCTCACTCTTATGTAGCCCCCTGCACATCAGTGGCATTACTGCCTTGCTTGGGGTGATATGATTAAAAAAAAAGTTTACAGTTTATGGTAAAGTATGTAAAGTCATAGGTTCCTTCCCGTTTTCGGTAGGTTGGCGACAGAGAGAAGGTTAAGCAAATAAAAAAATGTACTTAGCGCGTCCTGTTGTCATTGTTGTTGTCGTTGTTGTTGTTGTTGTCGTCGTCCTTGTTGTTGTTGTTGTTGTCGTTATTGTTGTTGTTGTTGTTGTTGCTCTATTTGGCGGCGTAGAGTGAAAACGAAACAAAGGAAAATTGAAAAAATAGTTCGAATGAATATGTGACGCACCCTGGCGTCCGGGTCGGCTTCTTGAAATTTCTTTTGTAACATTGCCGCAAGGTTCGTCAGCTAACCGCTCCCATGCTGGACTCCTTTTGACCGGTCACGGAATGTCCTTAAGTAGTGAATCTGGTCATGTGACAGGTTCTAGCGAGCATTTTCACTTCTAGTCGTGAAAAAAAAAACGTCATATATGATTTTTCAATATTTTATCCAATCAGAACCCAGAATTTTGCTGACGTGTGAAATTTGCCTTCGTCTGGGTTCTTTTAAAATGATTTTGTCGTTTGAATCAACTTTTGCGCGTGTGCAATTTTACTTTGTGTGTTGGACAATATAGGATTTTTATCCTATAAATAATATTATACCGGAAAATGAATTCAATTTAATATCTAGAAGATACTAGATTTTATTTTTAATTATATATATATATATAATGCGGAGGGGTTTTTCAGTTAGTGTTATTTCAGTCAAGTCGACTTCGAAGTTTGTTTTTCGGTCCATTTACTCATGAGATTGTAAAAAATATAATTCTAATAAAAAAAAAATCTAACCTGCACTTAAAAATTATTGTCTCCCCATTAGAAAAACCTGTGGTCCCACTATGTATCTTATCCAAAATTAAAAAGTGACTTGTCAGGAAACTAAGTCACCCCCATTTTGCTTTCGTGACCTAGATCTTAAAACTTCATAGTTACCAAATTCCCATTTTCGATTGAATAATATTGAAACACCAAAAGCATTTTCTCCAACTACCACTACATAATTTTCTATAGAACCATGAATTCATCTTGTATTTTTAAATAAATCATTTTCACCATTTATTTTAACTGAAGAAGAACAGTATTGTTGTGAAACATGAAAATGTTTGTGTAATGGTATAATGCGTTTATTAACTATATATATATATATATATATATATATATATATATATATATATATATTTCTTATATATATATGTATATAAGAAAACTATTAAATGCAACAATATCACTGTATGCACATCCTTACCAACCGGTAATTAGAGTTATTCACTTGACAATAAACACTGAAAATAGTATGAAATACATCATTTTTTAAGACACTGGGGTGGCCTAATAATTATGGCCGGTAGTATATATATGTATATATATATCTACACTTATTTATAAATGGAACTTTGTCTGTGTGTGTGTGTGTGTCTGTGTGTGTGTGTGTGTGTCCGTTACCTATAGACTCCGAAATGACTGAAACGATTTTCTTGAAAATCGGTAACGATATCAAATAAGGTTTTTTCGTCATAAACTGAATTTTGAAGGCTAAATAAGTCCTCTGAGTAAATGGTATCATGGCTGAGACTAAGAACTACAATTATACCAACGTAGAGACAAACCCGAAGCAAAGACTAAAATAAAAGTGCTGAAAAAATATAGACATACAGGCAGATGAACAGACACACACACACACAAACATCTTGCATTTTTTATATATATATTATCGATTTTCTGCACTATTGTAAGAACTGCAACCTTGAAACTTCTGAATGTCATTTCTTATGTCTTTGTCTATGAGTGTATCCAATTTTATTAAAATCGGACCACTTCTATAACCCGATTTTTTCGATTATCGATTTTCGATATTTATCGGGGGTACCGCGACACAAAACCTAGCTAAAAACACTCGCAGATGCTTATAGTACAACTGTGTAAATTTTCAAGAAAATCGGTTCAGCTGTTTCAGAGTTTATAGGTAACGGACACACACACACACACACACACACACACACATACACACACACACACACACACACGGACAAAAATTAAACATTATATATATATATATATGTTCAGAAATTATACCATGAATATGTTATAATATCACTACAAAAGTAGCTATTTTGTTTCGACACTTCTTGTGTCTTATCAAGTGATGAGGTTAAGTTGGAAGGGTTTTTTACAGGTTAAAAACAATCAAAACCTCCTTGATCAGGGAGGCATTGTTGTATAGACAGTGTGGACCAATGAAAATAAAGTAACTTCTATACAACCATGCCTCCCTGATTAAGGAGGTTATGCTGGTTTTTAACCTTTTAAAACCCTTCAGCTTCAAATAAACCTCATCACCTGATAAGACACAAGTTTCGAAACAAAATAGCTACTTTTGTAGTGATATTATAACATATTCATGTTATAATTTCTGAATAAATATTATTAGCTCTACTTTGTATTGAGCACTTTTTTAAGAATAGTGTTTCTTTCGATACGGAAGATTATTCCATCCATATCTACTCTATACTCGGTTATATATATATATATAGTATGCCTATCTACTTTTTCAACTCTACTCAATGTTTTAGATTTTTATGAACAGTTTTTGTCGCTTTCTAAAGGAAACATTCATTTTCAATTTTGTTTACATTTTCTTTTTAAGTTTTCTGTTGAAAATTCCTTTCTTACCGGTAAATGCATTTTTGGGGAACTTTCAAAAATTTGAATATGCTTGCTGATAATCATGTGAAATCTTGCCTTCATTCAGTGCAAAATAATTTACCACATTTCGCCATACGCATCTTCCCCCTCCACACCAGCCAACGTCATTTTGGAACGACGGTAGCTTTGGCTATAATTTCTCGCACTTGTACCATTAACTCCCCGCCTGAGTAACAGTTCTGCCTTGTTTTCGATATTGTTTTTTTATTTCTTTTTACAAACACTTTGCATCAGATTGATGGAGCCTAATGATACGGCAACTGGCGCAGTTGCCTGTGTCAAAATCGAACATTGCCGAGAGAAGAAAAAGTGATAGCTATATTTTTTTCTGTGGAAAACAGAAAGGACTACTCGCTGAGAGAGGCATTATCAAAGCCCATTGTGAATTATAACGCTCACAATCATGTTTTATTGACTGCAACATATATATATATATATATATATATATATATATATGTGTGTGTGTGTGTGTGTGTGTGTGCTATCTATATATATAGATAGATAGAACACGCACACACACATACACGTGATTATACGGGTAAAATGATTTTACGTACACTTTCATGCGCAATGATACAAATCCGGGTAATATATTTTGCATAAATTCGACAAAAATGCATATTTGAAAAGTTAATATATATATATATATATATATATATATATATATATATATATTAAACATTCATATATATAAATATTTATATATATATATATAAATATAAATGTTTATATATATATAGATGTATTTCTGTATTTGTACGTCATAAATATTTATAAATTTTTACGTACATATATAAATCTGTCTCTCACGATATATATATATATATATATATATATATATATATATATATATACGTATATGTTCATCTATATTATACAAGGCCTACAGCCAACACATTGAACCATCAGTTCTCGTACTATCACTAAAGTTAAGCAACCTCAAGCCCGGTCACTACCTAATTGTTACTCTTTCATCCGTAATGATGCAGATCCATGTAATCTATTTTGCATACAATCTGCAAAAATGCATAATATTTAAAAGATCATATATATATATATATATATATATATATATATATATATATATATGCAAGTTTCAAAAAATATCTGTTTTAACGAAATTTATATAAAAGATAGATTTTTTCCTAAATACGCAATATACATGTGTGGGCATGTGAGTGTGCATGTATACTTCAAAACTATATATATATATATATATATATATATAAATTGCGAACATTCTGTAAGCTCATTTTTAATAAAATCCGTTCATACTCACGAATAATCTTTTGCGTAATATAACTGAAAGATGTCAGAAATGGGTTGTAACTTTAAAAATAAGCACACACCGTGTTTGCAATTTATTTCATCTGGTATGAATATATATATATATATATAGCCCACCGTTGCTCGGCTGTAATGAAAGCTTATATATATATATATATATATATATATATATTATCGATTTTCTGCACTATTGTAAGAACTGCAACCTTGAAACTTCTAAATATCGTTTCTTATGTCTTTGTCTGTGAGTGCATCAAATTTGATTATAATCGGACCACTCCTTCTATAACTCGATTTTTCGATTATCGATTTTCGATATTTATCGGGGGTACCTTGACACAAAACCTAGCTAAGAACACTCGCAGACGCTTACAGTACAACTGTGTAAATTTTCAATAAAATCGGTTCAGCCGTTTCAGAGTTTATAGGTAACGGACACACACACACATACACACACACACACACACACACACACACGCACACACACACACACACACGGACAAAAGTCCATTTATAAACAAATTTATATATATATAAACTCAGGTCAAAGAAAACCAACAGTTTTACAATTCTGAGTTCTCCGGCATGTACTCTTTTAAAAAAGTGCTCGACTCGAGCATTTTACTTTGTCATATTAGATCTACCATTGCCTGATGACGAGGTAAAAATCAGGAAGCATAGAAATTTCAAATAAAATACTATTTTAATTATATATATATATATGTGTGTGTGTGTGTTTGTGTGTGTGTGTAGGGGCGTGTCCTCATACGTGTGCTTTATGAATAAGTATAATTTTACACACATATATAAATTTCTTTCTCTATTATATATATATATATATATATATATATATATATATATATATATTATAATCATATCGCCCCAACCAACGCATTTTAATGCCACTGTTTTGTACGCGGTTATATTGGAGAAAATTTATGAGAAAGTGTGACAGGTTAAAGGGGGTGTCAGGAAGTGAGTAAGAGACCTATAAGTGTTTGCTTTCGGGAGACGAGCCTGATCCATGCTAATGGCGGGTAGGAGCGATTGTCTGTGAGGGTTAATAGATCGCACTATATATATATTGTGACATAAATTACTAACTCTGCTTATGATGAGGGTGTACATTGTATTACTCTTCAGGTGTTAAGTGGTGGATTTTCCGTGGATTTGTCTCAAGATATAATGCTCTTCTACGTATCACATTTAATAAAGTAAATGACTACAAACGCTGGACTACCAACTCATCATTTTGTACTAATTCTATGTTATATCCACAAATACACCCACCATATATATATATATATATATATATAAGAAAAAATTAGGCAGACACGTTTTTTTCATTGTAAATCGGGAGTGTAGGCCTATTTCAGGCGAACCACCATCAGCTTCCGTCTTTATTTTACAGAACATTTTCCACGAATCTTCTGTACAATAAAGACGGAAGGTGATGATGGTTTGCCTGAAATAGGCCTATACTCCCGATTTACCATGAAATAACGTGTCTGCCTAAATTTTTTTCTTTTATTTGCTCTATATGTATTTATATACATATATATTTAGAGCTCTCTTAGAGAGTTATCTTACCACTGTATGTACAGGATACTCCTTTGAATTCATCTATATCTACACCGCATACGTATATATATATATATATATACATATATATAAATGTATATGCACAGATATATAGATGTGTATCTTATATATATATATATATCATATAACGCTTCCAACCATTTTACATTGAAACGCTGGTTCGTGTACAATCGTTAAGCAACGTTGAGCATTGTTAGTACTTAGAAGGGTGTCAAGTTCGGAAGGTACATTTCGTGTATGAATAGATGAGTGGTTTTTGTAATGGATCATTGAATGAAATTGGAAAACGGATAACCGTGTTCTAATTCCTGTCGGGTTTTTCATATTTTCAGTTACTTAATCTTTTCTTCCCTTTCCAGGTCTAATATCATTAAAAAAATTTTGGCTTCTAATAAACTGTGAGCATTCGGTCATATAATTGCCGTATAAGTCGGCTTGGCTTGTTTGATTTGTTTTGTTTTACAGCATATCAACATCTCAATGGGTTATTTAATGCTGACAAGATTTTTACAATACATTCGTATAAACAGAATATGTAATCTTTGTAAGAAATCAGTTTTTAGATCAGGTTTTGGGATTATTTTTTTTTACGGCAGAGGTTATTTAATGCCGACAAGATTTTTTACAATAGATTCGTATGAACAGAATATGTATTCTTTGTAAGAAATGTTTGTAGATCAGGTTTTGGGTTTATTTTGTTTTATGGCATATCAACCTCAATGGGTTATTTACTACGGACAAGATTTAAACAATAGATTTGTATAAATAGAATGTTTTCTTCGGAAGAAATTAGTTTGTAGATCAGATTTGGGGGTTTATTTTTTTTACGGAATGTCAAACTCAATGGGCTTTTTAATGCTGACAAGATTTTTATAAAAGATTTGTATGAATAGAATATATATTCTTTGTAAGAAATCAGTTTGTAGATCAGGTTTTGGGTTTATTTTCTTTTACGGCATATCAACCTCAATGGGTTATTCAATATGGACAAGATTTTTACAATAGATTCGTATGAACAGAATATATATTTTTGTTAGTCTATAAAATCCAATCTGCCCTGTTATTTAACCCATAACTGAAGGGAAGAGATGGATTAATACTTTTCCCAAATGTATTTGTGCGCAAGTGAATGCGAGGAATTCAATTGGAATTTGAACTCGGCTCTCCGATCTCTCGTTCCAGTCGATATCCTCTGCACCACAACGCATGTCTAGATATACACTACCGGCCATAATTATTAGGCCACCCTATTTTTTTTAATGATGTATTTCATAATATTTTTAGTATTTATTGCCAAATGAAAATTGAATGGTTCTTTTGTTACTTTGAAAAGTTTTACAAGGCAAGGAAACAAAGATGAACTTGTCCGAATTACCCTAAATTTTATTGATTCTCTCATTGATGAAACTGCAATATAGGTAATTATTAAATATTTATAAATTCATTTTATGCACATGTTATTGTCCAATATTAACAAAAGAATCATCCTATTTTCATTTACAATTATTCGCTTCGCCATAATTACTAATAATTACTAAAAAAATAGTATGAAATACATCAGTTCTTTAAAACACTGAGGTGGCCTAATAATTATGCCGGTAGTATATATATATATATATATATATATATATAGTGAGAGAGATACACATATTTCCGGCCATAATTATAAGGCCACCCAAGTTTTTTTTTTTTAATCATGTATTTCATAATATTTTGCTAACTTTCATAAGGCAGCCATGAGGCCTTTGCTTCGACCAGCTAAAAAGAAGAGACTAGCATAGGGAAGAGAGCACAAAAAGTGGACACCATAACAGTTTATTTGATGCACATGTTATTGTGCAGTATTAACAAAACAACCATTCTATTTTCATTTACAGTTATTCACTTGGCAATAAATACTAAAAAATCGTATGAAATACCTCATATTTTTAAATCACTGGAGTGACCTAATAATTATGGCCGATAGTGTACATATTTTTCGAAAATATATTGCTGCCAATAATTTTTCCTTTAAAAAGTTATTGCTGGTAATTTTTTTCTTAGAAGATATATTGCTGCTAATATTTTCTTCTCCAAAAATATTGCTTGAATTTTCATTATAAAAAAATCTATTTCTATACTTTCATAATGTTTTGAAACCAATTTGGGATTAACTATTTGCTCATAGCTGGAACCCCAATAGGTACTACCATTCCAGGACAGGGTGAACTTGGGAACAACAGCAATTAATAAGTGGTTCGATGCTCCTCAAATTTCACAATTTGGGGCCTTGCTGCTGGATGCAGTTTATCGTCAAACCCAGGATCCGGATGTTGTTAATCGTTATATGCAGCATGGCAGGTGCAGTCAGCGTACTTTGAAGCTCCAGGCGATAGGTCGTTTAAAAACGGTTATACATGCAAATAAAAGGTCGGTTATATCGAGCAATTGTAGCAGTTTTTTTTTTCTAAAAGAAGAATGGTCAAAGATTGACGCTCCCCACTGCCAGCAACTTCCTACCAATTACAAAAAAAAAAAAAAAAAAAAAGCACCGGTCGACGTCGTGACCTCAAAAAGAGGGGTCACCAAATATCAAATGTAAAGGTTCTCTTTCTTTTGCATATATTAATTTTAATGTTTTATTAATATCTTTATTCTAGCTTGATAATTTTTAAAAAGTAGTTTGCTGTCTGTCAATCATAAACCTGAACAAAGCGAGTCTCCCTGAGAGCAATACACTGCGCCTCTTCGGCCTTATCCTATTTTCCCGATCTCAAGTGGAACCATTACATTGAGTCAAAAGCTAAATCCACTGCTATGAAAGTTGATCACTGTGTCGTGCCAGGATGTTTTTTTCCGTCTGAATCCATCTTGCACATATACAAATCAACCATCCGTCCGTGCATAGAATACTGCTGCCATGTATGGTCAGACACACCCGCTGTTCATCTCAGTGTTCTCGACAGGATCCAAAGAAGCATCAGTAATGTGATAGGTACCGTTTTGGCAGCTCGACTCCAGCCACTTTCTCACCGACGGGATGTGGTTTCTCTGTCTTTTATATAAATATTTTCATGTTAAGTCACTGGTGGCCCTGTTACATGAGTTTACTCGTGCAACCAGACTGGTATCTGGGTCCCACCCATTCACAGTTATATCAACCAAATGCAGCCGACAATTCCACTCCTGCAGCTTCTTTTCTCGCACTTCCCGCCTGTGGAACTCTCTTTCATATTCTTGCTTTCCTGACGTAATGTAACGTCAATACCCGTCTCTTAACCACTTGACTCTAGTTCTTTCTACATCACCCTGTATACCTTTTTCTTTCTCCCTACCCTATAAACGGTCACCACACCTGTATTCCCAACCTTCTCTTGATTTCTTCTCTGACACCCCCTGTAACCGGTTCATCTTTCTCTTTACTCTCCTCTTATCTAATCTTTTACTCTTATGTTGCCCCCTGCGCATCAGTGACGTTACCGCCTTTCCAAATGTTTATCGAGCCAGTCTTTCTATATGGTTCGAAGACTTGGCCTTTGTCTGCTTATTTGAAAAAAAAACCCCTACTTAATGGAATTTATACCAACAGGCTGAAAAAGATTCAAAACATCAGTTGGAGACCCCGCTAAATATTGACCTACATCTACGATGATATCATGTGTTCATATAATTTTTTTCGGAACTCAAATTATATAAGTATTGTCCAAAGTTTTTCTACTTTCGGGCGCTTTCGGCTATACTTTTAGCCATTATCAAGAATTAATTTTGTTTTACTAATAAGTATGTGGTAATTTTAATTCTTGATAATTGCTAATGTGATAATGTAAATCATTTTCACAAGTAACATCTAAAATTTGCCTGATGGCGAGATAGAAATCTCGAAACATAGAAATTTCCATGTCGCAATGTACTTTTAATTCAATATATATATATTAGAAAATTTTTCTAGATATTCTACAATTTCATGGGTAATACGTATTTCACAACCGGAAAAAAGCTGCTCGTCAGACCCAAAAGATACAACAGTGAATAATATTCAAAATAATCCCGAAAATAGTTACACAAAGACGCTCACACGCCCATGTCGAGAGTAGACATTTGTAACGGTAATCTACAAAATCAATTCCTCGCTCATTCAAAACAAAAACGCCAAAGAAAAGGAAAAATATAGAAAATTGATAAATGGAAAGAAGAGAAAGAAAAAGAAAAGAAAGGAAAGGAGACCGAACAGTACAAAGAGAAATTATAGTTATAGATCGACACCAGCGTCTATAGCGATTCTTCTGCTTTCTTAGAAAAAGATGACATGGAAATTTATCATTAAAATTATCAAATATAATGGGATATATTTACGGTGAAAAATAAATTATAAATCATACTTTTTAATGGAAATTAAAATATAACCACTAGTAGCATTATATTATAAACATAGGTAAAATAATGAAACCTTTTAAAAGAAAATTATAGATAATTGATAAACGGAAAGAAGAGAAAGAAAAAAAAAGAAAAGGGAAAGAGAACGAACAGTACAAAGAGAAATTATAATTAACGTCATAGATCGACACCAGCGTCTATTGCAATTCATCTGCTTTCTTAGAAAAACATGACATGGAAATTTAACATTAAAATTTAATTTTGAATATGCGTAACTATTTTTGGAATTATTTTGAATATTATTAACTGTCGTATCTTTTGAATCTGACAAGCAGCTTTTGTCGGGCTGCGAAATACGTATTACCCATGAAATTGTAGAATATCTAACATTTTTCTAAATTATATTACTCTGTTAAATTAAATAAATAAATATAACATTGAGTTCTTTTGAGTTCGTCTCTATCGGAATTCTCCTGACTTAAATACCAAGTATTCTACATTATATAGTATATCGAGGCAGCAAGTAATTTTCTAAACATATGCTATTAAATATAAGAGACATGGTTTTGTTGTCATTTCGCGCTATCCCGCGGTGTGACGTCATAAAACCGCATCGCAAATTTAAGAACTGCGTTTATTATTTTTGGTAACTATTGCCGTTGCCAAGCGGAGTTTTATGTCAACACAAAATAAAATCGTCGGTGATGGTGGATTTTATAATATTTCAGTTTAAACAACCTCACTGAAGATGGCTCATGTGAGCCGAAAGCTTAGAAGAAAACCAATAAATAATTATCCAAATGTTGGAGAATTTTTGTCTTTATTTTCAACTGAAATTAAAGCAAAAATACGACGTTTAGAACGGCTCATTATTAAACATAACAGACATTCATTGTCTCTTATATTTAACAGCATATATATATTATTGTTATATAGTTATGTATCAATTTTACATTGCGACATGGAAATTTCTATGTTTCAAGATAGGTTCTCATCATCAGGCAATGTTGATGTGATTGTGGAGATGATTTACATTTAAATGACAAAATCTTTATGTTAGCTGTGAATGTATGTGGGTGTTTTAATTACCATCTCGCAATGTAAAATTGATATAACTATATAATTATATTATATTAAGCTCTATAATACTCATTATATTGAGCACTGTTTATAATAAAATAAATGCCAGAGTACTCAAAATAAAAAAAAACCTTGAGTCCTCTTCACTTGGAGGTATATATATATATATATATATATATATATATATATTTATATATATATATGTGTGTGTGTGTGTGTGTACATTACGTCATAAATGACAGACAAGTTGATATAGTTCATTTTTCATATATTTTTCCATGTGATCTATGTTTTTAATTTTGTTCTCAGAACATAAATTATATAAAACTTGTCGAAATGTTTTCTTTATCAAAGTGATTTTGGTTATATTTTTAGCCATTATCAAGGCTGAATTTATAGAGATTGTTTGATGTATACATCTAGAGTTATACAGGATGTTTCGATAAATAAGGCATTCGGACCAAAAGATCACATGAAAGATTATATAAAAAAATAACCTCTGCCACTTGTTTGTCATTCATAACGAAACTTGCATAAAAGACTGATTGAGTGATTGCAGCCAAGATACACAATTGATATATATATATATATATATACGCTGTTAAATATAAGAGACAATGAATGTCTATTATGTTTAATCAATTTACATGCCCATTCAGAGATTGCATCTCTGATAATAATCAAAAACCTAGTACATATATTGGTTTTACTACAACCACGCTCTCCCGTAGACTTACATGTCATCTTTCTGATCAGAGTACTATTAAACAACATTTCTCTGAAAAACATAAACATGTAGGTAATATCAGACAGATTTTGGTCAACAATACGGTGATCCTTACTCATACACACAGTAAGAGGAACCTGCAGATATTGGAGGCCATGTACATCAAATCAAAACAACCAACACTCAATAAAATCAACTTTAAAACAGGAAATAACATATTACATTGCATTTGACTACATGGTTTTGTTGTCATTTTGCGCTATCACGTGGTGTGACGTCATAAAACCGCATCGCAGACTTAAGAACTGCGTTTATTTTTAGTAACTATTGCCGTTGCCAAGCGGAGTTTTATGTCAACACAAAATAAAATCGTCGGTGATGGTGGATTTTATAATATTTCAGTTTAAACTACCTCACTGAAGATGGCTCATGTGAGCCGAAAGCTTAGAAGAAAACCAATAAATAATTATCCAAATGTTGGAGAATTTTTGTCTTTATTTTCAACTGAAATTAAAGCAAAAATACGACGTTTAGAACGGCTCATAATTAAACAAAATAGACATTCATTGTCTCTTATATTTAACAGCGTATGTTTAGAAAATTACTTGTTGCCTCGATATACTAAATATATATATATATATATGTATATATATATATGTAATTATTTAATTACTTAGTTTTTGGTCATAATAGAATTAAACCAGTACACAGTTGTATTAAAAAGTGTTCAATACAATTATATTGTAGAGCTTTTGAATATTTTCCATTTGTAAATGAGTTATTACACGACCACGGTTTCTACGCTTTGGTGTTTTCAGGCACTTCGCAATAATTGGTTTTTACCATTTTTTAAGTACGCTCACATAACGGGGATTATTGGAACGCACATTTTTCAAAATTAGAAGAAATTATAACGTTTTTATCCATGGTTGTATGAACCTATATGTATTTTATGGCATGGTTACACGTGGTCATGATTTCTATTCTTTCATTCAATAATTCATTTTTGTTTGGGAATAACAAAATAAATAAGTTTTCTTCCTGACACAGTTTACATATTTTGCCACCGTTATAAGCCTGTTTTCACTATGTTCCACATTATTTCTTGGTCTTTTCCATATTTTAATTTCAATTTTCACACGTGGCTAGCCAATTTTGCACAATTTTTTAAGTTTTCTATTTCAAATGTAGACCTGTAATTGTACCACCTGGTCTTAAAAGAATCTTTGGTTGGTCCCAAATTTATATATAATGCCTGAACATTGAATTTAAGCAAAAAACAGGCTGTTACATCTGGGTGCCGACATCAGTGCCTACTTTGATATTTATATACGTTTCATCTCGTATATTGGGCACTTTTAGTATAGTATAGCCTAAACATATATTCTTAACATATCTATCTATCTATCTATCTATCTATCTATCTATCTATCTATCTATCTATATAGTCATCCGTATACATTCCTATTTTGCTGTATCAAAGCTCATTAGTACGGTTTGACATCCAATTGCTTCCAGCCAGCATTGAAACCAGACCCATTTGACATCAGTCAGAGATTCTACGTCTAATCTATCGGCTCACGGTGGATGAAAGCCGATTTTAGCGTGTTATATACACATTGTATACATACGCCAGTAGTCAAAAGTGTTCACTCCAGTCCTGGAGTCCGTCAGTTAAGTGCTATACGTGATACACGCTAGGGCGATCATGTCTCGAAAGGGACATGACTGACTGGGCAGAAGATTATCTCGCAATAGTTTGCCATTGCTTTCTGCGGTAGACTGGTTGCCGACCAAGGCTATAGAAACCAATCTGTCCTATTATTTAACCCATAACTGGAAGGAAGAAACGGATTAATACATTTCCCAAGGGTATTTGTGCGTAAGTGAATGCAATAAAATCAGCTTGAATTCGAACTCGGCTCACCGATTTCTCATTCCGAGCCGATATCCACTGCTCCACAACGCACATAAATAACGGTGTAGCAACTGCTTTTAAATCTACCATTTCCCTAGAGTGCTTAATCGATGGCGATATATATATATATATATATATATATATATATGTATTGGGATCAAGTACAAATGAAATATGGATCGAATTAGTAGATAAAGACTTCGTTCTTTATCGTATATGTGTGAGTATGTGTGCGTGTGTGTACGTTTGTAAGTGTGAGAATGTGTGTGCGTTTGAGAGAGTGTGTGTGAGAGTGCGTGTGTGTGAGAGTGTGTATATGTGTGAGCTTATGTGCGTGTGTGTGACTGTGTTTATGCGAGAGTTTGTGTGTGTGAGTGTATGTGTGAGTGTGTGTGCGTGTTAGTCTGTGTATATGATGTCTGTGCGTGCGTGTTTGTGTGATGAAGTCTACCGCTAATTTCAAACACATTATTCAGTTTTTCATCTGTGAGACTTTGGTCAAGCTAGTGACCTGCACACAAGTCCACATATTGCGCCACAACGAGGATTTCAGGACAGTAACAGGCATATCCGCTTAAGCTTTTTGTTGTTGTCTTTCGTCTCATAGCCGATCAATACGACTGATTTCAGACTTAAATATCTCTACTTATGTCTATTCACGGCAACTCGTTCAAAGTTAGTATGAGGCATATTGTCAGCTGAGAGGTTACTCTTTACCTTGTCTTTATACCTGAGCCATGGCCGTCCGACAGTCCTTTGTCCACTGTCAGTCCGGCTTTACATGAGGACCTTAGGTAACCTCTGAACCTTGCAACACAATCAGACCAGCAACGTTTTTTTTTTTTATAATCGTTTCACCCCGAGCAAGGCATTTCACTGCCACTGTTGCGCAGGGGGTTACATAGATTGGTGAGAAAGGATGGTTAGATATAGAAAAATTCAGAAGAAGGGTGATAGACGGGTAAGGATACCGAGAATGAGGGTTGGGTAGATGTTGAGTGTTGGGAGAATAGGTGCAAGTTAGTGTGATAGGAGGTGTCTATTGACTTTACATTTAAACTCCTGGAGATTGTAGCTGTCGGGAAAGCAGACATGTGGAAGGGAATTCCACAGGCGGGAAGCGCGAGAAAAGAAGCTATTGGAGTAGAAATTACGGTTACATCTTATTGTTTTACTGTAAAAGGGTGGGACCTAGTTGCTAATCTAGTATCTCGTGTAAATTTGTACCTAGGCGGCACCAATGATCTAAGTTCATCGGAGCAGAAGCCATGAAAGTATTTGTAGAAGAGGCACAGGGAAGCCACATCACGCCGGTGAGAGAGTGGTTGCAGCCGGTCTGCCAACTGCATTTTACAAGAGGATCAGCATAATCACCCTTTCGTTAAAGTATAGCCACAGATTGCACGGCGACAAGTTTTACGGATGACATCAAGCTGATATGGGACCTGTATGGTGATCACTTTTCTTAGCCGTTCAACTGTGTGGTCAAATAACTGGACAGGTTGGGTTCTATAGCATTGATTGGCACCCAGTCTACTGCAGAAGCTATGCCAAATTCCTCGATATTTTTCGACTCATGGCGTACTCTTACGAATCTCTGACAGCCTTCCACTCTTTGTTGGAGGGTAAGGTTTGACTCATTTTCCAATTTGTTTAGAACTCTACGTTTAATTTCAGTGTCTTTAGCTGAAACGAGTCCCTGAATAAATATCAGATACTTGAAGTTATTTGCACTCAATTCTGACATTTTGAAATTGTCGCAATGCTTTTTCACGACCGACGTGAACGTTGTGCAATCTTCACTATCCTTTCTGATTAAATTTATTCACTTCCATCTTCCATGAAAGACTGAAGTTTTAGGACCAGAATGTTCTGTTTAACCGCTTCAGTGAAAGTCAGTTCACTTGTTTTACTGGGTAAAATAAAATTCACAAATTTGGTGTGCTCTGTGGGGCCCAGTTTTCAAAAAAGAAGGCAAAATTTCTTACAGTCGGACCAATTTATGCAATCTGTAGCGTATCATTCCTCGAATCTTCGAAAATATAAGGGGAAAGCTATATCCTCGTCCGGAGAATATGTAAAAGTGTCTATAGCTCAACACATTGTGATTTGTGAAAACGCATTTTGGTTTTCACTAATTTGTCCCCAATATGCCAGTTTAAGATGCTTTTGTTGAGTTTGAAGTAGAATTTCTTCGAATTTCCAATGTCTAATTTCAGTTTGTTTTTGAAATTCAAGCCGTTTTTTTTTTCAGCTTACTTTTGAATTTTAAGTTGTTTTTGTTTTGTATATCCAGCTAGAGTTTTTATCTTTTTATTTTTGCTGCTCAAATTGCTTTTCTTGCCATTTAACTTCTTGTTAGTTTTGCTTCTCTTGCCATTTAAACTCCTGTTGGTGTTGCTGCACAAGTTAGAACTTAAAAAAAATCGAGCATGGTGGATTTAAATTCGTCCATTTTGATCCGTGTCTATGTTTTTAGGGTTACCCGAATACGAATTAAATTCAAATGAAAACTTCTTTTCTTTGAATAACAAAAAAAAAAAAAAAAAAACTTTAGTTTCTTACTCACCCAGTAACGAAATAAAATTAATTGTAAGCAAGTAAAAATAAACTTTAATTTCTTACTCACCCAGAGAATCACGTGTGTTTTATTTCTCGAAAATATGAATAGTCCTAGTTTAGCGGCTCGCGTTCAAGTTCAGTGTAAGTTAGGTACACTTTTTTTTCGTTTTTTTTTTCTTTTTCTGCTTTACTAAGTACTGTCGAGTAGAACAAAGTGTGAAGAAAAATAGAACTCCGTGCGCATATTGTTGAACCGATATTGACAATTTCGATTCAGGGTTCTTAAGATTCCTCATCGCCAAGTTGTTGTGGCATTGTTGGGGCCAGAAATAAAGACACAATAAAAGGATATGGTTCAACAAATATATTTAACAAAGACAGTAGTACAAACATATACTAATGTTGGGGCGCTCTCCACCTTCCCACGGAAATGGACTCTTCGAATCACTATATAAAATAGTAGTGATTATACCTCGAGAAAGGAAGTCGAGTGAGCGAGTCAGTCGGGTATTTCCGGTATTGAACCGGAAGTGTTTTACTAGTCCATCTATCACGTCTCTACGACGATACTGTATACTAATTACCTTGTTCTGTATTCTACTAATCCTCACCTCTTGTAAATACTTCTCTTTTCTTTTCAATACACCTACTTTTATACTATTACGTTGTTTTGTATTATTTCACATAATTCTGTTACCTGACGTAACAACTAATGAGAGATTATTAGCGTGACTGTTAGTCCGGCTGTCACCGTTGTCTGCTGAAATAGATTCCGCTCTCATTCTGTGTTCTCTACAAAGCAAAACTCCTGCTTATATATAGTTTGGGAGAGTTCATGTGTCATATGGGTAAGTCACTATAACAGACAGGTTGAAGGCAAGAGCGACAGAAAAAACAACGCATAACCTTGATAGACTAAATTAATGACGGATCAAGGTTTACCAAAAGTAACTATATGAAACAAAATATATTTAGAGCAACAAAGTACAGGAAATGGAAAAAAGACTGAAATCGAACTTACTTGTCTCCAAATTTACTTGTCACTAGGCAAAACCACAAGTAACCATTAAAAGTTTTGTATTTTATTTATAAATGCAGTTTTAGAAATATATGGTCAATAAGAATCTATTGTAAGCTTGCAAACAAATATATTTTAGTTTTTAATATAGTACAAAAAAAAGTAATCTAAATTTACAAATACGTGCGCGTACATACGTGCAAATGTAGATGTTTAGACTTTGGCGATCTTTACAGTACATCGCGGACTCTTTATTTGTGAATGTGGTTTTCTCTAAGACATTATAACGTAAAATGATTTTGTAAGGGTAAATAACAAATACAGTTATTAAAATTATTTTGCGATAGTAAAAAATAAAGAAATTTATGTCAAATTTACCAATATTTACATTCAATTTAATTATTTCCATCGCGGGCGTAGATGGCTGTGAATCGTCAGGATAAAATAAGACGACAACACAGAATCACATAAGGTTTCATGTTTCGTTCTCTAAGATTTATGATGATTATATTAACATTCACTGTAAATGTACGTATTTTAATATGAATTTATATACTTTTATTCTTATTTATTGTTATTATATTACAGCGTCCATATGGCGGACAGATGTAAATAAAATTACTTAAATTTTTTCATATGTTTGTTTATATTTTTGAAAAATGATGTATATTCGAGAACGACTTAATTCAAAAGAACGTAAACAGTGGTAAACCCCTAATCTGGAGATCGAATCTACCAGACAATCTTAAATAAATATACTTTCGAGTCCCTGAAGAAACGGTTTTATTGTATAGAGCTACACGTTGCGTATTAACTAAAACCCTACAGTCTAAGCTTCATGGAACCTACATTTAGATGTCGAGCTAGGATTTACATCTCTCGAATACAACTAAATAGTAGTTCTATGGACTGATCCCTGATATTTCTACAAACTTAGAACCTTCAGTCTATAATTGATGTAACCTATACTCGGGTGGTGAGAGTTATACTTAACATCTACTTAAGATAACAGACAATTACATCACAGCCCTACGGACCCTTCTCTCATATTTCTACAAACTTAGAACCTTCGGTCTATGCTTGATGTAACCTATACTCGGGTGGTGAAGATAACAGACAACTAAATCAACTCTCTACGGACCCTTCTGTGCTATTTCTACAATCTTAAACTCTTTAGTCTATGCTTGATGGAACATATACCCGGGTGGTGAGAGCTATACTTAACATCTACTGGATATAACAGACAAGTAAATTGCTGCTCTACAGACCCTTCTCGGATATTTCTACAATCTTAAACACTTCAGTCTATGTTTGATGAAACCTACTGACATTGAATTTAAACTTTTCGAGATTATAGCTATTAGGGAAGCAAGTAAACGGAAGTGAGTTTCTCAAACGGGAAGTGCGAGAAAAGAAACTATTATAGCAGAAGAGGGGATTCATTTAAATATTTTGAGAATAAAAGGTTTGAACCTAGATTCCAATCTAGTAGCAAGAGGTACCAGGGGAAAATCTCATCAGAGCGTCTGCCATAAAAATCCTTGTAGAAAAAACAGAGGGAAGTCACATCACGTCAGTGAGAAAGTGACTGCCAAGTCAGGATCGATTATATTACAGATCCTCTTTTGGATTTTGTCAAGAAACTCAAGATTTATAGCAAGAGCACCCGACCAGATAATGCAACAGTATTCAATGAATGGTAGATTTTGAAATGTCCAAAATGGATTCTGATATTTATAAATCTACCATTAATATTGATACGGCACAATATATGTCGACCGCCCAGCAGCTTTTTAAATTGATCAGCTGTGTTATGACACAGAATGGCATCCACATCTTGATGTAGGATCGTGATGGATGACGTTATCGTCTTAACTCGACAAAAAAAAGTAATCTAAATTTACAAATACGTGCGCGTACATACGTGTAAATGTAGATGTTTAGACTTTGGCGATCTTTACAGTACATCGCGGACTCTTTATTTTTTGAATGTGATTTTTCTCTAAGACATTATAACGTAAAATGATTTTGTAAGGGTAAATAACAAATACAGTTATTAAAATTATTTTGCGATAGTAAAAAATAAAGAAATTTATGTCAAATTTACCAATATTTACATTCAATTTAATTATTTCCATCGCGGGCGTAGATGGCTGTGAATCGTCAGGATAAAATAAGACGACAACACAGAATCACATAAGGTTTCATGTTTCGTTCTCTAAGATTTATGATGATTATATTAACATTCACTTTTATTCACTTTTCTCGTTATCGTGCTAACTGGACCCCCCCCCCCCAAAAAAAAAAAAACAAATCGTGTAAATATCTATATTTCTTCATTTGATTCTGATATGTCCCGGAAAGGGATATATATATCATTCGAGGTAGTTAAGCGGTTTAGGCAGATGTAAAACAATCTAATACGCAAACGTAATAGACGGCACTCGTCGTATGTAGTATCCTGAGACGTAGGCGTAGTCAGTATACGTAGACCAATAGTCGTAGACCTATAGACGTAGATCTCTAGTCGAAGACCTGTAGAACTCTAGTAATAGACCTCTAGTGGTAGACCTGTAGACTTATGGCTATAGACCGCTATGCGTCCTCGCCTTCGCCTGTATTTATGGCTGACACCAGCCAATCACATTGCATGAGGGGGAATTAAGGTGTATGCATATTCATTACGTATTCATTACGTCAGATTCCTAAAAATAGACAGACGAAATCAATTCGATATAATATCGTAAAAGAAAAAGTAATAATAACAAAAGAACCATTCTATTTTCATTTAGAATTATCCACTTGGCAATAAATACTAAAAATGGTATGAAATACATTAATTTCTTTTAAAACTGGAGAGGGCAAATAATTATGGGCGGTATATATATATATATATAAAAAATCTACAGGGTGCGATGTTTAAATTGTCGCTATTTGCCTTGTAAAATTTTGCAAAGTAATAATAACAAAGGAACCATTCTATTTTCATTTAGAATTATCCAATTGGCAATAAATACTAAAAATGGTATGAAATACATCATTTCTTTAAAAAAAACTGGTGTGGCTTATTAATTGTGGACGGTAGTGTACATAAACTAATAAAATTGCTTGTCTTCCATATATTTTAGCCAAAAGCAGATAACCTTACAGATAGTGAGCTACTCATGGACATAAGATTTGCTAAAAATTAAAGAAAATTATTTCGTTGTAGGTTTGCATATATCGCAGTATGAACGGGGGCATACCCCGATATTTAGTGAATACCAACGGTATACACATTTTAATCGATTTTGCCCTTAGTAAGGCAATAAATGGTATGTGTTGTGGTGCAGTGGATATCGGCTGGGAACGAGAAATGGGGGAGCCGAGTTCAAATTCTAGTTGAATTCCTTGCATTCACTTACATGCAAATACCTTTGGGAAAGGTATTAATGAGTCTCTTGCCTCCAGTTATGGGTTAAATAACAGGACAGATTGTGTTCTGTAGCTTTGGCTGGGGGATCAGTTTTTTATTGTTATAAAGTAATAAACTGATCGCCCAATAAGTACTACTTAATAATATATTACATCTCTTTCCCTTTAGCTATGAGTCAAATAATAGGACAGGCTGGGTTCTATAGACTTGGCTGGTAACCAGTCTACCGCAAAAACCAATGGCAAACTTCTGTGGGATAATTTCTGCTCAGTTAGTCATGTCTCGAAAGAGACATGATCGTTCAAACGTGTATCGCGTGTGGCACTCAACTGACTGACTGAATATAATATTGGGAAACATGGTTAAGGTTTCTACTGGGCATAAAGTTTAGGGATCAGTTTTATATTGCTATGAAGTAATAAACTGATCCCCCACTAATTACTACTTAATAATACAATACATCTCTTCACCCTCCCGCTATTTTCATTTGGCAATAAATACTAAAAATAGTATGAAATACATCATTTCTTAAAAAAAAAACTGGGGTGGCCTAATAATTATGGCCCGTTGCATATATATATATAGTGGTCATCCGCAGACAGATCTGTTTCGCTGTATCACAGCTCATCAGTACGGTTAGACTCCGATTGCTTTTAACCCAGGATTGAAACCCGACCGAATTGGCGTCAGTTGGCAATTCTACCTCTGGGCTACGGGCGCTCGGTAGAAGAAGGCAGATTTTTTAGCGTGTATTTTGTCATTATACACACCCGATAGACAGAGTGCTCTAATTCATTTTACTGAATGAGCGATGCGTACATGCCAGAGTAGCTACTGTTTTTTCAAAGTCTACCATTCTTCTAGAGTGCTCAATCAGGGTGTGAGAGCGTATATATATATAGCAAAGCTACAGGGTTCGATGGGTAAATTGTCGCTATTTGCTTTGTAAAATTTTGCAAAGTAATAAAAACAAATAAAACATTTTATTTTCATTTGGCAATAAAGACTAAAAATAGTATGAAATACATCATTTCTTTTAAAAAACTGAGGTGGCCTAATAATTATGGCCGGTAGTGTACATAAACCTAAACAAATAAAATTGCTTGTAATTCTTACATATATTTTAGCAAAAAATATATGGGAAAGCTATTAATCCGACTTTTTCTTCAGTTATTGGTTAAATAACAAGACAGATTGTATTCTATAGCCTTGGCTGGCAACCAGTCTACCGCAGACACTAATGACAATCTGATATGGCATAATCTTCTGCCCATTCACTCATGTCTCTTTCGAGACATGATCGCCCAAGCGTGTATCACGTATGACACTCTTCTTAATATGAGACCAGCATACAGATACCTACATACAAAAGCGGTTTACATTCGTGTGTTATTGGCAAAGTCTTCTTACTCTGACTTCAGCAGACTCGTCCGCTTTTAATATGCGTCACTAATCCTGTGGCCTTGAAAATCTGCGTCCCACGCTCATACAGACAAATATAGGAAGACACTTCACGCCAAGAAGGAAGGTTCGCATCCATGAATGACGCATCCATCGACTCTCTACACCCTGAGGCTGCAGCCGGTGACACCTTAATCAAATTAGACACAACACAAATTTTCAACGGCACGTACTCTCACATTCTGAATCTATTTATTTACAATTCTTTTCATTGGACCCCAGTTTTTCTCTGCCCCACACCACGTCATCCTCTTTTCTTTCCTTCCTTTTTTTCTTTGCATTATTGGTTTTGTTTATGTTACGTTCACAATGAAGAGTTCTTAAAAATACATGGTTGATCGTTCATGGTATCTTCCAGTCTAAAATGATTAACGATATTTTCGAAGCTTGAGCTAGGCTGGTACAACGCTTAATGAAATGAGCAAAACCATAGTCTAAGACGAAAAAAGAAATCTGTTTTGAACCTTTACAGAGAAATCATTCTAAGGGAACTAGAAAATGTATCAGAATTTACATAACAGAAGGCAGTTTATTTTATTTTATTTATTTTTTTAGGGTTTCAGTTGCAAATCCGACCACCAACCGGTTTTGAATACAGAACTGCTAGCCAAAGCTAAAGATTACAGTTTACGCTCTGGGAAGAGAGTGAGTTTGATTTAAAAACGAACGTAACTGAATGGTTTTAAATGTAATCTCGACATACTAATCCCAATCATGTCTCTTCACAATTTTCCGTCCTTTGTAGCGGGAGAGTATAGCCGGTGAAGCGGGAGAGCCGGTGAGACGGATGGGGATACCAGGTTAGGCGGAAGAGGATAGCCGGTAAGGTGGATAAGGATAGCTGGTGAGGCGGGAGAGTATAGCCTGATTATTTACGATAAATTTTTATTACGAAAATGTGTGCCATTCGGCAGGATTCGAACCTGCGACCCTGTTTAGGATGTGGTTTCCGGCTTTCTCTTTTCCAATCTTTTTACTGTTTTCTTTTTTTTTCAATCGGAGTAGATAGACTAATCTACCACCCGGTTCACACTCCACCCACGTCTATTGAACAGGTGAAGAGACTCATTCCTTGTTCGCTGTTTAGGATGTGGTTTCCGGCTTTTTCTTTTCCAATCTTTTTACTGTTTTCCTTTTTTTTTTTAAATTGGAGTAGATAGACTAAACTATCGCCCGGTTTACATTCCACCCACGTCTATTGAACAGGTGAAGAGGCTCATCCTTGTTCCCTGTTTAGGATGCAGTCTACGGTTTTCTCTTTTCCAATCTTTTCTTTCTTTTTTTTTTCAATTGGAGTAGATAGACTAAACTATCGCCCGGTTCACACTCCACCCAGGTCTATTGAACAGGTGAAGAGGCTCATCCCTTATTTCCTGTTTAGGATGCGGTTTCCGGTTTTCTCTTTTTCAATATTTTCACTTTTCTGGGGTTTTTTTCAATTGGAGTAGATAGACTAAACTATCGCCCGGTTCACACTCCAACCACGTCTATTGAAAAGGTGAAAAGGCTCATCCCTTGTTTCCTGTTTAGGATGTGGTTTCCGGCTTTCTCTCTTCCAATATTTTCACTCTTTTCTTTTATTTTCAATTGGAGTTGATAGAGTAAACTATCGCGCGGTTCACACTCCACCCACCTCTATTTCTCTTTACCAATCATTTTACTCTTACGTAGCCCCCTGCGCATTAGTGGCGTTATCGCCTTGCGCGGGGTGATAAGATTAAAAAAAAATATGCGTACTGAACGAAATTCAGGACCCGACTCAATTCCCACATAACTGATGGATCGTCTGACAATGATCATCACTGTTTATAATTTGTTTCTAAAGCAAGTGGAGAGTTGGTCTGTTTTTAGCTGGTGGATGTACCCTACAATGAAGTAGGGTTTCAAAAATAAGTCTATAGACTCATTAAATTGTCCCAGGCCACGGAAATCTTTAGTAAAAGGCGAAAGATTTATCCGCAATTCATGACTTGAAACAAGAATTGTTCACTTTTGCTAGCGACGGGCACCGATCTCTTACCTTATCCTCTACCGACAGTGCGCTGGGAACACTCTCTACATTTATCCAAATTATAAATTAGCCTAGGAATATTTCCACAAATTATAACGGCAGTTTACATTTATTTACTATTTAGATATGTTTGCTTGTAAAATCTTATTAAAGCTCTTTAAGAATATATCCAAAATGTCGAATTTATCTCTTTATTTGTCTTTCAACAAAAATATGACCTTCACCTTTGTGTCAGTACACATCCGGGCATCGCAATAACACACGAATTTCATTAGATTTAAAAATTTACGACAATTTTTTATTATTTAAATTTAAATATTAGATTATTTATTTAAAAAAAATTTTTTTTTTAATTTGTTTAGTCGTTTATGATATGGTGGAGGTGGGGGGGGGAGCCAATCGCGTACACCCGGGCCAGATCCTCAAATTTCGTTTCGGTTTTATGTTTGTTTTTAATGTTTCGACCCAATTTAGACATTGCGTATGTTTCAGTGCGCCCCCGTCGCTACCGAGTGTGACACAAGGTCAGTTTCTTTAAAACCAAATTTGAATTTGAACGGTAATAATACCGTGCAACCATCCCGTCATTTCCCATTTTGGATATGCTTACCCCTCTCTTGAAGAACAGGTACTGCCTGGTGTTGCCCGCCACGAGACTTGAGCTGTTTTTTCACTGCAAAGGTGTCAGGAAATACATGACAACATTTAAAAATAAACCATCAAGAATTTCTAAAAAAAAAAAAATCCTTTCTGAGCTCTCGGCTTACATCGGCCATTATCAAAGATGACAACTGTATCGGTTGCAATGAGCAGCTCGCGGACGAAAGACAACAGCAGTTCGTTCATTCATCAATGAATTAGGACACTCTCAGTTATTGGGCGAGGATAATTATAATATACACTGTAAAAACTCTGCAGCCTTCTACCGAGCGCCAATTCGGTCGGGTTTCAATCCTGGGTAAAAAGACAATTGGCTGTCTAACCGTACTGATGAGCTGTGATACAGCGAAACAGATCTGTGTGCGGATGACTATTTACGTTCTCACACCCTGATTGAGCACTCTGGAAGAATGGTAGAATTTGAAAAACAGTAGCTACTCTAGCATCTACGCATCGTTCATTCAGCAATGAATTAGAACACTCTCAGCTATTGGGCGTGTATAATGATAATATACACGCTAAAAAGTCTGCATACTTCTACTGAGCGCCCATAACTCAGAGGTAGAATCGCCGACTGACGCCAATTCGGTCGGGTTTCAATCCTGGGTAAAAAGCAATTGGCTGTCTAACCGTACTGATGAGCTGTGATACAGCGAAACAGATCTGTCTGCGAATGACTATATATATATATATATATATAAATTGAAAAAGGATTAATTCAATGACGTTCAATGACCATTTCGATGTGAATTTTTTTAAAATCATTTTTTAATATTAAAATAAAATTTTTAATATTAATTAGGATCGGGTTTTTGGAATTTACCTTCCTGCTTTTTTCACTTGGATTAAAGTATCTGATTTAAAATATATATATATATATATATATATATATATATATATATATATATATATATATACACTTGTCGATAACGCAAATATCACAGCTTCATCCACATGCAAAAAAAAAAGAAGAAAAATAATGGAGGCCTTATTAATAAAACCGAAAAATCAACTACCAACACGCTAACAACATGCATACCGTGTTGGGTACACAACACATACCACTACACTACATTATGCATAACACAACATACATTCTGTTAAATGTAAAATAACATTCTTCCTCGAAAATGGCTAAAAGTATAGCCGAAAGCGCTCGGATAAACAGAAGATCTAGCTACTCAGTTTTGCCGTTATTTACCACAACTAACATCCCTGAATTTGAATTCGACATGAGATTGAAAGTACTTGGAAAGATCGAGAAATAAATTATAAAATTACCTGTCAAAGTTACAGCTCAATTCTTACTTTTTTAAAAATATAATACGCGAAATATTATCCGAGAGTATGAACGGATTTTATTGAAAATAAGCAGACACAATGTTTGCAATTTATTTAATCTGACATATACATGTATATATATATATATATATATATATATGTGTGTGTGTGTGTGTGTGTGTGTGTGTGCGGATAGATAGTTAAGTAAACAATCATTTGTACATTCGGGAAATACAAAATCAGTGAAATCTATTATTTTCGAATCAAAAATCATCCGCTGAATATTAAAATAACCTCGCTATCTCGTCGAATAATCTAAACGTACACGTAAGTTGAAATTCAATTTGTCGCAACAAATGCTCGTCTGTTTTATGGAATGCATTTTTGAAACAATTTATACATATTATTACATACAAGAATAACCCGTGAAAATTTTATAATTTTCCGACTTGAATTTTGTAACGAATCTTAATTCTTCAGTTAATAATTGAATAAGTTCATGGCGACTACTGCGATAATAAATTATCCGTAGAACCTCTGACTATTTGTTGGCTAGAACATTTAAAAAAAAAGACTACATTCCCATCTTTCTTTCTTTCTTTCTTTCTTTCTTTCTTTCTTTCAAGCCGTAACTGAAACCAAGTCGCGTTTCTGATATGTGTTTTCGGTTTTTTTTACCGATGAAAATGAAACAGTCCATTAGTTATTAGTTGTTGGCTAGAAAACTTTAAAAAAAGACTACATTGTCATATTTCTTTCTTTCTTTCTTTCTTTCTTTCAAGTCGTAACTGAAACCAAGTCGCGTTTCTGATATGTGTTTTCGTTTTTTTAGCGATGAAAATGAAACAGTCTATTAGTTATGAGTTGTTGACTAAAGATTTAAAAAAGACTACATTCCCATCTTTCTTTCTTTCTTTCTTTCTTTCTTTCAATTTCTCACTGAAACCATTTAGCGTCAATGAAATGTCTTTTAATTGTTATTGTAAGTAACTGATTGGATGTGCGTTGTGGTGCATTGGATATCGGCTCGGAACGAGAAATCGGGAAGCCGAGTTCGAATTCCAGCTGAATTCATTGCATTCACTTACGCGCAAATACCCTTGGGAAAGGTATTAATCCGTCTCTTCCTTCCAGTTATGGGTTAAATAACAGGACATATTGGGTTCTATAACCTTGGTCGGCAACCAATCTACCGCAGAAAGCAATGGCAACCTACTGTGGGGTAATCTTCTGCCCAGTCAGTCATGTCTTTTTCGAGACATGATCGCCCAAGCGTGTATCACGTATGGCACTCAACTGACTGAAGTAACTGATTAGCAACTTTCTTGCCACACTGTACAGAGAGAGAGAATAATTAAGTAACAAAGACAAAAAGAGACTGAATTATAAGATTATTCAATAATTTTCTTTTATTCCATTTGTCACCATTTTGAGATATCCTTTTCATCATATTCTCTTTTACAAGAATTGGGCATTTTCTGAACTAGGAATCAGTTTAAGTAGATTCTGAACGAATCGATTTTTTTCCAATTAATATAATTTTATATGCAGTGAATTAATATTTGTCTATATTTCGGAGATGAGGTTGTATTTACAGTATTTACATTATTCGGACCATTGTCCTCATCTTTGTTGCCATTTGTACGACGTTTAATAAGAGATCATTCTATTTGTCTATATTTCTGAGATGAGGTAGTATTTACAGTATTTACATTATTCGGACTATTGTCCTCATCTTTGTTGCCATTTGTACGACGTTTAATAAGAGATCATTCTATTTGTCTATATTTCTGAGATGAGGTAGTATTTACAGTATTTACATTATTCGGACTATTGTCCTCATCTTTGTTGCCATTTGTACGACGTTTAATAATAGATCATTCTATTTGTCTATATTTCTGAGATGAGGTAATATTTACAGTATTTACATTATTCGGACTATTGTCCTCATCTTTGTTGCCATTTGTACGACGTTTAATAATAGATCATTCTATTTGTCTATATTTCTGAGATGAGGTAGTATTTGCAGTATTTACATTATTCGGACTATTGTCCTCATCTTTGTTGCCATTTGTACGACGTTTAATAATAGATCATTCTATTTGTCTATATTTCTGAGATGAGGTAGTATTTACAGTATTTACATTGTTCGGACTATTGTCCTCATCTTTGTTGCCATTTGTACGACGTTTAATAATAGATCATTCTATTTGTCTATATTTCTGAGATGAGGTAATATTTACAGTATTTACATTATTCGGACCATTGTCCTCATCTTTGTTGCCATTTTACGACGTTTAATAATAGATCATTCTATTTGTCTATATTTCTGAGATGAGGTAGTATTTACAGTATTTACATTATTCGGACTATTGTCCTCATCTTTCTTTTTATTTGTACGCTACGGCCTACTTCAGTTGATAGTAATTTCGAACCACACCCTTTATTACAATCACTGGGGCTAAGGAAAAATGGTCCAGTTAATATAGACGCTGGTTATTTCCTGACCTGAATTTTAGAGTTTTGAGTTCAATACTAGGCTACAGCAGTGGATTACAAGTAATTTGCAAGGGTTAGAGGGAGATAACTCATGATTTCCAAATGAGGTTTTACGCAAGGGTTAGAGTTCATATACCTCAGTGATTCTAATAAAGTGATTCGGTTCGAAATTTTTAACACCTGAAGAAGGCCGGAGCGTACAACGGCCGAAACGCCGTTCAAATGTCAACAAAAATGAGGACAATAGTCTGAATAATGTAAATACAGGAGTGAATTAAATGTTAACCCGAAAGTAGGTTGTCAGGTGAATACGACGAATTTTTAGTAGGATATACTGATCATGCTGAACTGTATTCTGTGCGTCTGTAAATAAAAAGAAACACTAGTGTCTCCAGCTGAACGTCGACAACATCTTTGATTGAATAATACCGGTCAATTTTAATTTATTAACAGTCACACTCCTACCAGTACAACGCTAAACTACATCGGGCCGCAAGTCCTCTGATCAGGAGATTGGCGATTTTGAGGAGCGTGGGACCACTTTTTAATTGCTGTTTTTTCAATGTCCACCCTGACCATGTGTTGGGGTCCCAGCTATAGGTAAATCGTTAGTACCCAAACAAAAACAAAACATCATGAAAGTATGAAAAAAGAATTTATGGTAAAAATACCAACAAAACTTATTAATAACAAAATGACGAACAATACATTTTATTGTCAAATTTCATACATTTTATACACTTTAAACAAATATAATATATAAATATACTATTGATGTGGAGCCAAAAGTGGGTCCACGGAAATATAACACGGAACACGAGGTGTAGGTTAAAGAAAGATATATTTACGGAAAAGGTTACAAAGAAGAAGGTACAGTAAGCCGAGCTTACGGATCCGGTATAGTCCTTGGTAGCCGTCTGCGGTCATGCGCACAGTGCTACCGTATTTAGTCACCTTCCACTTAAGGCGAAATGTGACACAAGGTCTTTTTTATTGTGGTTCTTCCCGGTCATATAACCAAGCCAAAAATATCTGTCTATCTTTACCCAATCGTGATTCTACCCTTGTTCTGTCATCGACCTGATCAGGCCCTTCAAATATGTTATCCCCGCTTTCTCCTGTCTCTTTTCCCCTCTATCTGGCCTGTTAGTATCAGGTTCTCCAAGCCCTCCTTCCTCATTGCATATCCCAGGAACTTTAGCTGTCTTTCCCTGATGCTCAATATTAATTTATTTTTCGTTTCTATTCTTTCCAACACACCATCATTGCACACATGCTCGGTCCATCATATCCACAGCATCCTTCTGTAGAACCACATTACATTTGCTTCAAGTTTTTCCTTCATCTTTGATGATATTATCCAGCATTCACTGCCATATTGAAAAACTGACATCATATAGCAATCTAGCTCTCTTTTCTTTGTTTCTAGTGAAATTTTCCTGTGTCTTAATACTTTACTCAGCTTCATTAACGCGTCCTTCGCCATGCCAATTCGCTTTCAGATCTCTGTGTCGCACTTTCCGTCTTCTGTTAGAACACTTCCCAGATATTTAAATTTTTGTACCTGCTTGATTTTAGTATCCCCCACCTGTATTTGGCATTTTGGGCTGCTCTTTTTGCTGATGACCACGCATTCAGTTTTCTCGCAGTGTGTTTGTAGTCCTTTTTTGTCACTCTCTTCAGTTACCTTCTGTAGGAGGTCTTGTAGTTTTCTTTCCGTTTTGCTGTCAGCACTATCATCAACGTACCTTATATTGTTCAAATTGTGGCCTCAGATGAAAAATCTTGGCGTGACATGTCAGTCAGTTAAGTGCCATACGTGATACACGCTTGGGCGGTCATGTCTCGAAAGAGACATGACTGACTGAGCAGAAGATTATCTAGCAGTAGGTTGCCATTGCTTTCTGCGGTAGACTGGTTGCCGATCAAGGCTATAGAACCCAATCTATCCTATTATTTAACCCATAACTGGAAGGAAGAGACGGATTAATACCTTTCCCAAGGGTATTTGCGCGTAAGTGAATACAATGGGCGTAACATGTAGGGTCCTCAAAATAGTCTCGCTATACAAGTTGAATAGACACATCCTTGTTTACGCCCCTTTCTATCTTTGTATATCTGCTGAATTCGTTGCCTGTCCGTATGCAGGCAGTTTGCTGCCAATAGATATTCTTTAATACTCTTATGTCTTTCCTAAATATGTCGAGGTAGCTGCGCATCTCCATCAATTCTTTGTGGCTTATTTTGTCGAACGCCTTTGCATAACCGATGAGACATAGGTACAAGTACTTCTTTATTTGTATTGCCCTTTCGGAAAGCATCTTAATCATAAATATAGCGTTCTTTTTTACATTGTCTTTGACGAACCCGCACTGTATTTGTCCTATCTCTGGCCTAAATCTGCCTCTTGCTCTATTCATCAGGATTCGGGCGATCAATTTTGTAATATGACTAATTACGCTGATAGTTCGTTTGAGTTCGCACTCGTTTGCACCTGGCTTCTTAGGCAGTGCTCTTAAAATCGACTTGCATAGGTCCTCTGGTATTAATTATAATTATAAATTTCATCTATTATTTCTGTAATTTTCTCTATGCCAAATTCTTTCATGGCGATCAGCATCTCTATTACAATGCCGTCTAGACCAGCTGCTTCATTTCTATTCAGTTTGTCCATTGCAGCCTCCACTTTAGACTTTAATATTTCCTGTTTGTCCTCATCTTGGTGTGTTATCGGTTGCTCTCTCTTGTCGCGGAAAAGATCTTTTATATATAGGCTTTTTGTCTTGTCAGTTCTTTTATTTCTTTATGCATGTCTGCTTTATTATTTCTGCTCAAACTCTCTACTTCTGCACATTTGTCATTGAGCCATTCCTCTTTAGCCTGTCTGCATTTTCTCCTTATTTCCTTGTGTAGTTCCCTGTACTCAATTCTATGTCTTGATATAATTTTCTGCCTCCTTTGCATCATGTCGAAAATCTCTTCAGTAATCCACTCGTTTTTTCTTCTGCGCCTGATTTCCTTTGGAGCAATGTTGTTTGCTGATGTCACTATTGCTTCCTTTAGTGAGTCGCATTTCGAGTTTCCTTTTCCAATTTGTTCTTCATATTTGATTTTCACGCTGATAGTGTATTCTTTCTCTAGGTTGAGGTAAATCACGAGCGTGTTGTATATCAATTTTGGTGCTGCACTAGGCTTCTTCAATCTCCGGAGTTTCACCTTCAGCTTGCAGATTATTATGTATGTCTGCTTAAAGAGTCTTGGTCAATCTCTCTACCTCTGCCTGAACATTTGTCTTTCGGCCATTCCTCTACCATTTGTTAAAGAAATCAAACTGTATTCCAAAGTATAACTTCAACAAATGACCAACAATACATTTTATATCAAAATCACTAACACTATATTTTAAAGCAAACTAACCAACAATACATTTTATATCAAAATGACCAACAATACTTTAATATCAAAATGATTAACAATATATTTTGTTGTAAAATAGTTAGAGATACATTTAACATCAAAAGGACTAACAATACATTTTATATCAAAATGACTAACAATACATTTTATATCAAAATGACCAAGAATGCATTTTTTTGCAAAATAACTAACAATATATTTTATACCTAAATGACTAATAATACATTTTTTATCAAAATGTCCAACAATACATTTTATATCAAAATCACTAACAATATATTTTAAAGCAAAATGACCAACAATACATTTTATCTCAAAATGACTAAAAATACATTTTATATCAAAATGACCAAGAATATATTTCATATCAAAATGACTAACAATACTTTAATATCAAAATGACTAACAATACTTTAATATCAAAATGATTAACAATATATTTTGTATCAAAATAGCCAGGAATACATTTTACATCAAAAGTACTAAGAATACATTTTATATCAAAATAAACAACAATACTTTTTTATATCAAAATGACCAAAAATACATTTCTTGTAATCGAAGGCATCCACTCGCATTTGAAATACATTTTGTTGAAGCCATACAATTGTGTCCAAAATATTTAGATTTCAGCATTAAATAACGAGCGACATCAAATAATAAAATTATTAAATAATAAGCGACATCGAGTGTGGTCAGTACTTAAATGGGTGCTGTAAACGTATGGACCAAGAATGGTCCACCGGTCCTCTAGGTTTGGGGGTTGGGTGCCGGGATAACAACCCAGCCCCGTAAAAAAACAGTTTGTTACAGAAACAGCAACAAAAAGTTGCTGCCCTATGCACCATCTGGGTGTGATTGATAGATGATGATGATGATGATGATGATGATGATGATGATAATGATTAAATAACCCATAGAGGTGTTGATAAGCCGCTAAAATTCAACCAAACAATCAACATAAAAGAACTACTGCATGATGTTAGTCCATATAATATCCTACCGTTTGTTAAAGAAATCAAACTCTATTCAAAAATATAACTTCCTCAAAACTACAACATAAAACACACATATTCCCGCCTCTTGTAATCATGTCCACACAAACAAGTATATACACAAAAGCAGAGTATCATCTACCATGTATTCGACTGTGAAAGCAGAATAACATATATCATATTTTTATTATTGTAAAATTCTCAAGAAAATTCGATTTTGGCATTAAATGTTCCATAAATGGTTGATATGCCGTTAAACCGACAAATCAACCAATTACTGTCTTCTCTGAGTAGATTCCTTTGTAAGATCTTTTTTATATCTATCGAAAGAGAATCTAACAATCTTTTAATTAGGCCCCATTATTTGAACATCTAGTGCAGACATTGGCAACCTTTATCAACCAATAGGCCCTATCTTAACAATATCTGCTTTTTTCAACCCATAAGATTGAATTCCTGATGCTCAGTATCAGTTTCCTTTTTGTTGCCATTCTTTCCAACACCTCATTGTTGCTTTCGTGCTCAGTCCACGATATCCGCAGCATCCTTCTATAGAACCACATTTCCGCTGCTTCCAGTTTTGTCCTCATTTTCGAAGATATTGTCCAGCATTCACTGCCGTATTGAAGAACTGACATCAACTGAAGTTCCTGGGACACGCAATGAGGAAGGAGAGCTTGGAGAACCTGATACTGACTGGCCAAATAGAAGGAAAGAGAGACAGGAGAAGGCAACGGATAACATATCTGCAGGGCCTGATCAGGTGGTTGACGGAACGGGGGTTGACAGGGGTAACGGGAGCAAACATACTAGGAACCACAAGGGATAGGGAGACGTGGAGAACCATGATCGCCTAGGTCCTGAAAGGACAGGGCACATAGAAGAAGAAGAAGAAGATTGAATTCAAAATATTTAGATTTTGACATTAAATAACCTATATATGTTGGTATGACGCGAAGCAAAATCAACCAACCAACATGAAAGAGCTCTGTCATAACATTCATCCATATTATACCCGGCAATTTCTTAAAGAAATCCAAGTGTATTCTAAAATATAACTTCAACATAAACACATATCAACGCCTCTAGGAATCATGTACACAAAAATATATATGGAGTCATTTGAATGTTTATAACACATTTCAAAAATTTTGCTTTAGGTTTTGCTAACACAGATTAATGAAACTTTTATCGCTTAATACATATGTTTAAGCTTTTAGTCGAACAATCAAATTTAAAATAATCAATAAAAATATCCCACGAAGAAAGACCAATATTTAATAATGCACAAGTTTACAATATATTTATTAAATTATAAATTTATATTTCAGAGCGTAGTTGTGTTTCACTGGATATCGATTTAGAGCAACAAATCGGGGTGCCGAGTTCGAATTCCAGTTTAATTCTTTGCATTCACTAACGCACAAGTACCCTTGAGAAAAATATTAATCCCTCTCTTCCCTCCAGATATGGGTTAAATGATAGAACAGGTTAGTTTCTATAGTTTTGGCTGGCAACCAGTCTACCGCAGAAAGCAATGGTAACCTACTGTGGCATAATATTCTACCCAGTCAGTCATGTCTCTTTCGAGACATGATCGTCAAAAGCGTGTATCAGGTATGGCAATTAACTGACTGACTGAATATAATAGTTGGAAACATGGTTAAGGCTTCTACTGGGTATAAAGTGGGGGATCAATTTTATATTGTTATGAAGTAATAAACTGATCCCCAGTATTTTACTACTTAATAATTTAATACATCTCTTCCCCCTCTAGCTATGAGGCAAATAACAGGACAGATTGGGTTCTATAGCCTTTGCTGGCAAACGGTCTGCCGCAGAAAGCAATGGCAACCTACTGCGGGATAATCTTCTGTCCAGTCAGTGATGTCCTTTTCGAGACATGATCGCCCAAAGCGTGTATCACGTATGCGTCTTAATAGACTGACTGAAAATCATAGTTGGTAACATGGTTAAGGCTTCTTCTGAGCATAAAGTGGGGGATGGGCTTTGTATTGTTATGATGTAATAAAGTGATCCCCCAGTATTTTACTACTTAATAATCTAATACATCTCTTCTCCCTCTAGGCTATGAGTCAAATAACAGTACAGATTGGGTTCTATAGTCTTGGCTGGAAACCAGTTTACCGCAGATAGCAATGGCAACCTGCTGCAGGATAATCTTCTGTCCAGTCAGCCGTGTTCCTTTCGAGACATGATCGTCCAAAGCATGTATCAGGTATGGCACCTAACTGAGTGATTGAACCGTTGTAAGCGTTTAGATTAATCCCCTAAGAATTTCTTGCATGCTTCCTGTCTTATATTTTTCCATTCTCCCCGATAAAATTCTTCACAGTCACATCACAAAACTGATTGTCAGAATCCTGATGAATAGAGCGAGAAGCAGAATCAGGCCAGAGATAGGGCAGGAACAGTGCGGGTTCGTCAAGGACACTGGAACAAGAACGCCATATTCATGATTAGGATGCTCTCTGAAAGGGCATTGCAAATGAAGAAAGACTTGTACCTGTGCTTCATTGATTACGCGAAGGCATTCGACAAAATACGACACAAAGAATTGATGGAGATGCTGGGCAATCTCGACATTTTCGGCAAAGACATAAGAATAATCAAGAATGTGTACTGGCAGCAAACGGCCTGCATACGGACAGGTAACGACCTAAGTAGATACACAAAGATAGAAAAAGGCGTAAGACAAGGATGTGTCTTTTCACCGGATTTGTTCAACCTATACAGCGAGAATATTTTGAGGACCCTAGATGACACGCCAGGATTTGTTATTGGAGGCCACAACCTGAACAACATAAGATATGCGGACGATACAGTGCTGATTGCGGACACGGAAAGGAAACTTCAAGACCTCATACAGAAAGTAGCAGTGGAGAGTGACAAGAAGGGACTACAAATAAACTTTAAGAAAACTGAGTGCATGGTCATCAGCAAAAGATACAATCCAAAATGCCAAATACAGGTGGAGAATAACAGAATCAAACAAGTACAAGAATTTAAGTACCTAGGAAGTGTTCTAACAGAAGATGGAAAGTGCGACACGGAGATCCGAAGGCGAATTGGCATGGCAAAGGACGCGTTCCAGAAGATGAGCAAAATACTAACACACAGGAAAATCTCAATAGAAACGAAGAAAAGAGTTCTACACTGCTACGTGATGTCAGTTCTTCAATACGGCAGTGAATGCTGGACAATATCATCGAAAATGAGGACAAAACTGGAAGCGCCCGAAATGTGGTTCTACAGAAGGATGCTACGGATATCGTGTACTGAGCATACAAGCAACGACGAGGTGTTAGAAAGAATGGCAACGAAAAGGAAATTGATGCTGAGCATCAGGAAGAGACAACTGAAGTTCCTGGGACATGCAATGAGGAAGGAGAGCCTGGAGAACCTGATACTGACTGGACAGATAGAAGGAAGGAGAGACAGAGGAAGGCAGCGGATAACATATTTGCAGGGACTGATCAGGTGGATGACGGAACGGGGGTTGCCAGGAGCAACAGGAGCAAACATACTAAGAGTCACAAGGGATAGGGAGACGTGGAGAGCCATGATCGCCTACGTCCTGAAGGGACAGGGCACATAGAAAAAGAAGAAGAAGGTCTTGTGGTTTCTTTCTTTGAAGTCTCAGTTTCAGTTCTCTACAAAAATTTTCAATCGAATAGAAATCTGGAAATTAAATTTAGAACAATTATTCTATTTCAACTTTACCATGATTTTGTAAGCTCTGCTATATATTTAGGATTGTTGTCTTATGGACAGACCCAACTTGATTTCAAGCCCAGCGAATGTGCACTCTGGTGTAATTTTCTCTCCAAAATATCCCTATCATATGCTCCATTCATCCTCACTTCTAGTATTTTCAATGTCTCCTGCACCTTGGGCACTAAAGCAACCCCTGATCATTATTAATCCGCCTCCAAGTTTTACTGTTAGGTTAGTAGACTTCGGAGAATTTTTTTTATAATCGTGTTGCCCCAGAGGCTCATTCCTTGTTTTTTGTTTAGGATGCGGTTTCCGGTTTTCTCTTTCCCAATCTTTTCACTCTCTTTTATTTTTTTTTTTTCAATTGGAGTAGATAGACTAAACAATCGCTCGGTTCACACTCCACCCACGTCTATTGAACAGGTGAAAAGGATCATCACTTGTTCCCTGTTTAGGATGTGGTTTCCTGCTTTCTCTCTTCCAATCTTTTCACTCTTTTCTTTTTTCTTTTTTTTCAATTTGAGTAGATAGACTAAAGTATCGCCCAGTTCACACTCCACCCACGTCTATTGAACAGGTGAAAAGATTCATCCCTTGTTTCCTGTTTAGGATGCGGTTTCCGGTTTTCTCTTTCCCAATCTTTTCACTCATTTCTTTTTTTTTTTCAATTGGAGTTGATAGACTAAACTATCGCCCAGTTCACACTCCCCCACCTCTATTTAACAGGTGAAAAGGCTCATCCCTTGTTTCCTGTTTAGGATGTGGTTTCCGGCTTTTTCTTTTCCAATCTTTTCATTCTTACGTAGCCCCCTACGCATCAGTGGCGTTATCGCCTTGCTCGGGGTGATATGATTAAAAAAAAAAGGCATCTTACTGCCACTGTTGTAAAGTGGGTTACATCGGAGGTAATTATGAGAAAGAGTGACAGGTTTCAGAGGGTGTCAGGAAGAGAGTAGGAGAAAGATGAGAATACTGATGAGAGTGGAGTAGACGAAGAAATCATAAGCGAGAGACAGAGAGAGAGAGAGAGAGAAGGAGAGAGAGATGATGCAAGTTAGTAAGATAGGAATTGACTATTGATTTACATTTGAATTCTTGAAGATTGTAGTTGTCGGGAAAGCAATTAAACGGAAGTGAATTTCACTGGCGAGATGTGCGAGAGAAAGCTACAGGAGTAGAAATTGTGTTTACAATTTATTGGTTTCACAGTAAAAGGGTGGGACATAGTTGCTAATCTTGTGGTTCGAGAAAATTCATGTATGACGGGTACCAGTGAGCTAAGTTCATGTGAGAAGAAGCAATGAAAGTATTTGTAGAAGAGACACAGGGAAGCCACATTGCGCCAGTGAGAACGTGACTATATCTGAGCTGCCAAGTCGGGATCGATCACATTACAGATTCTCCGTTGGATTTTGTCAATGACCCTTATGTGGATGGCAGAAGCCCCTGACCAGATATAGCAGCAGTATTCAATGCATGGGCGGATGGTAGATTTATATATGTGCAGGATTGTTTGGGATGAGAAAAACTTCCTGGCCCTACACAGAGAACCGACTTTCTTAGCAGCGGATTTAGCTATGGATTCTATATAGTCATTCCACTTGAGGTCTGTTGTGAGAGTTAACTCGAGGAGGCGCAATTTTCAGTATTCTTCTTTCTCCTGACCTTTGCCTCAGCATTTCTGCCAAAATGTTCAATTTTCGTTTAATCGGACCAAAGTACTTTTTTTTAATCAAAATACTGCAGGTTTAATACAATGCTTATTTACAAAATCCAAGCCTTGCAAGTTCGTGTTTTCGCTTAGGTTGGTTGGTTGATTGTTTTGTTTTTATGGCATATCAACACCTCGGCGGGTCATTTATTGCCAACTAAATTTTATTTATTTATTGCTGGTAATACCTTTTCCTTCAAAAATTTATTGTTGTTTTTATATAAGTTTTATGTCTAGAAATACATTTTTCTTTTCGAGTATCAAGAATCATTTGGATTTGTTTTTAAGGGCAGGGTCCCCAAGTCCTACCCTTGTTATTTAACCCATAACTGGAGGGAAGGGACGGATTAATACCCTTCCCAAGGGTACCAGTGCTTAAGTGAATGCAGGGCTTTCAACTGGAATTCGAACTCGCCTCACCGATTTCTCTTTCCGAGCCGATATCCACTGTACTACAACGCATATCCGTCACTAAACGCTTACAGCACCTGGTATTCCCATCTAAGTACTGACCAGGCTCAACGTTGCTTAACTTCGGTGATCGAGCCAGAACCGGTGTATTCAACGTGATATGGTCGTAAGCAGGCACATCCGTCACTAAACGCTTACATCACCTGGTATTCCCAAGCGGTCACCCATCTAAGTACTGACCAGGCTCAACGTTGATTAACTTCGGTGATCGAGCGATTTCGCTTAGGAATTGTTATTTTCTTTGGAGTCCCCGAAAAGACGTCAGATCGTCGAAGTGAACGACTAATTTTATCCGTACACACTTTTACTCTACTTACTTCCAATCCTCCCTGAAGATATTTAAGTTTA
Organism: Ascarosepion bandense; assembly: GCA_037127315.1. Lineage (NCBI taxonomy): Eukaryota > Metazoa > Mollusca > Cephalopoda > Sepiida > Sepiidae > Ascarosepion > Ascarosepion bandense. The sequence continues at coordinate 1,126,654 of JBBBDQ010002003.1, read as the reverse complement.
TTTCGTGGTTCGTTGCCAACGTTTGCCGCCAATAATCTTGACGTACGCTCCGTTACCTTTCTAAGACGACCAAAGCTTTCTTTGGGACGAATATAATGACATATCATTCAGTGTCAAACCATCGTACCAACTGAACTTTATGGCACATTTTACTGACTAGATATCTCCCTTCTTCCATTTATCCGACCTGTAAGTATCATGTTCTCCAGGCCTTCCTTCCTTATTACGTGTCCCAAGAAGCTCATTTGTCTCTTCCTCATATTTGTTATCAGTTTTCTTCTTGTTTGCATCCTTTCCAACACCTCAACGTTGCCCACGTGCTCTGTCCATTGTATATATATATAGGAAATATAGAGGGTGCGATGGGTAATTTGTCGCTATTTGCCTTGTAAAATTTTGCAAAATTATAATAACAAAGGAACCATTCTATTTTCATTTAGAATTATCCACTTGGCAATAAATACTAAAAATAGTATGAATACATTATTTCTTTTAAAAAACCTGGGGTAACCTAATAATTATGGCCGGTAATGTATATATACTTTCAACTTATTTTGCAGTTTCATCAATGAAAAAGAGACAGGGGAAAGCAGCGGATAATATATTTGAAGGACCTGGATGACGGAACGAAGGTCGCATGATGCAACAGGAGAAAGCGTGCTAAGAACCACCAGGGATAGGGAGCAGTGGAAAGCTATGGTCGCCTACATTTTGAAAGGACAACGCACATAGAAGAAGAAGTGTATGTGTAAATAGTTGTACAGACTGAGATCTATAGCCTTGGTTGGTAACCGATCTAGGAGAAGAAAAAACTGAATTCAAAATTGTATGTCACCCTGGCGACGCACATACTATGCAAATGAAGGAAAAGATTCTTCGAATTAATTCGATGTTCCTGACTCAGCTTGATTATTTCTTTTTTTTTTTATTGCATATGCGAAGACCAATAAACTAAAGCGATACTAATATTACGAGGAAGAAGAAGGAAAAAAGAAAGAAAGAAAAGAAGAAAAAGAAGAGAAGTAAAGATGATGATGATGATGATGATGATGATGGTGATGATGATGATGATGATGATGATGCAAATAAAATGGCGGATAAGTTACAAGCCACTGAGCTCTTTGCATCGAGATAAAAGCCTTGTTGCTACGTAGTAAACATCGCAAGACAAACCTTATCTGCTCTCATATTTGCCGCAAAAAGTCGAGATTCTCTTCATAGGTCATTTTTTTTGCGATAGATATCACAGTAGGTTAGATATCAGTCCTTGAAGTCTTCCTCGAATAGGGAAGGTCGAAGTAGCAGTCTGGAATTGTAAATTAAAAACAACACAAAACATTTCAATAATAATAAAACAAAACTCGTTTTTTTTTAAAGAAAAAGACAAAAAAAAAAAGAAACGTCTGTAATCAATTGAAAAAAAAATCAAATCAAACAAAATTGAAACTACACAAAATCACGTCATTCCCAGAAGATCAAGAAACAGGAAGAGATAAAAGTTTGAAATGAGGATAAAAAAAAAATGTAAGGCGAGATTAGAGCAGAGAAATTAAACGCTAGTCTCACCCAACTCTGCACACGACAAGTAAAATTAAAGAAAAGGAATCAGAGATAAGAAAGAAGCGACTTCACGATGAGAGGGAAAGTCTCACGAGAAATGACGTGATTTGCATATTGATTGCGAACAGATTATTTGTATTGCCATGGTTACATCACTCGTGACCAAGGTATTTGTCTTTCCTGAATTCACTTTTCTTGACGTAAAGAGAACGCACGCGCGTGAACACACACACACACACACACACACACACACACACACACACACACACATATATATATATATATATATATATCAAATTAAATAAATTGCAAACTCTATCTTTGCTTATTTTTACTAAAATCAATTAATAGAATCAGCTATGACTACTGTAGTAATGTTCTAAAATGTTAAAAAAACAGTTTTTGTCATGCTTTAACACGTGCATGACCATGACATTCTTCTTCTATGTGCCCTGTCCTTTCAGGACGTAGGCTATCATGGCTTTCCACGTTTCCCTATCCCTGGTGACTCTTAGCACGCTTTCTCCTGTTGCACCATACAACCCTCGTTCCGTCATCCACCTGATCAGGTCCTTCAAATATGTTATCCGTTGCTTTCCTCTGTCTCTTTTTTCCTCTATCTGGCCTGTTAGTATCAGCTTCTCCAAGCCCTCCTTCCTCATTGCATGTCCCAGGAACTTCAGCTGCCTCTTCCTGATGCTCAGTATTAATTTTATTTTTGTTTCCATCCTTTCTAGGACCTCATCATTGCTCACATGCTCGATCCATGATATTCGCAGCTTATGACATTACAACATATAAAAAAATTCCATTTTTGATAATTTTCACGTTCTAATGAACGCTATCAATTTGTCAACCGTTATATTTGAAGCAGAAAAAAAATTACAGTAATTTTAGCAACACAGTTTTGCGGTTATTTTTTGTTACTATAACTCACACCCCTGAAGATGATCTCAGAAAGAGGTTGAAAGTACTTGGGTACCTTGGAAAATGAATGATAATGACATCTGTCAACGTTACAGCTCATTTCTGACATCTTTCAATTATAATACGCGAAAGATTATCCGTGAGTATGAACTGATTTTATTAAAAAATGCTATTTTCATTCATTTCTTAACGTATGAATATTCGAGAAATCCTGTTGCAAAAATATGCATCCTCTAACAGGAAATGTTAAAGGGTTAGCCAATATCCGTTGTAGACGCCTCCTCAGTCACATTTGTGTTTGTTCAACAACCACAAAGCCTACCTGTAATTTATACTGCAACTATACAGTGCTGATCTTAGTTACAGTTTCTGGAAAAAAAAATATTTCAACTCCGATCTGCATTTTTCTTGTTGGCTGTTGAATGAGAAGATGCTAAAAGAAATAATTAATAGGCCACCCCAGGTTTTTAAAAGAAATGATGTATTTCATACTATTTTTAGTATTTATTGCTAAATGAAAATTGAATGGTTCTTTTGTTATTATTACTTTGCAAAATTTTACAAGGCAAATAGCGACAATTTACCCAACGCGACTTGTAGATTTTCTATATATATATATATATATATATATATATATATATATAAACTACCGCCATAATTATTAAGCCAACCTAATTTTTAAAAAAAATGATGTATTTCATACTATTTTTAGTATTTATTGCCAAGTGGATAATTTTAAATGAAAATAGAATGGTTCTTTTGTTATTATTACTTTGTAAAATTTAACAAGGCATATAGCGACAATTTACCCATCGCACACTGTAGATTTGCTATATATATATATATATATATATATATATATATATATTATGCCAAGTGGATAATTCTAAGAGAAAATAGAATGGTTCTTTTGTTATTATTACTTGTAAAATTTTACAAGACAAGGAAGCAAAGATGAACTCGTCCGAACCACCCTAAATTTTCTTCATTCTTTCATTGATGAAACTGCAATTTAGGTAATTTTTAAATATTTATAAATTCATTTGATGCACATGTTATTGTGCAGTATTAACGAGAGAACCATTCTATTTTCATTTACAATTATTCAGTCAGTCAGTTGAGTGCCATACCTGATACACGATTGGGCGATCATGTCTCGAAAGAGACATGACTGACTGGGCAGAAGATTATCCCGCAGTAGGTTGCCATTGCTTACTGCGGTAGACTGGTTGCCGGTCAAGGCTATAAAACCCAATCTGTTCTGCTATTTAACCCATAACTGGAAGGAAGAGACGGATTAATACCTTTCCCAAGGGTATTTGTGCGCAAGTGAATACGATGGATTTAACTGGAATTTGAAATCGGCTCCCCGGTTTCTCGTTCCTGAGCCGATATACCACAACACACACTTGTCAATAAATACTAAGAAATAGTATGAAATATACATCATTTTTGGAAACACTAATAATTATGGCCGGTGACATATATATATATGTTTATTTATCTGTAAATTCAGATAAAACTTAGCGGGGAAATAGCCATTTTCAACATGTCATTTTAAGACATGCATTCATTGTTCCCTTATAAACACAGAATAAAAAAAAAATTATAAGCCCAGAGGTTAGTTTAGGTAAAGGAAAAGGTTGGGGTGTATTAGTTTTCATTGGGTTGGGATGGGAGAAAGACTTTGTAGTAATTCCTCCTCGGTAGTGGGATGGGTGTGGCCTGACATTTGAGCTGGTAGTGGTAGGTGGTGGGGAAGTAACTGTTTGGCCAACTTTTAAAACAAATTTTAAAATCTTTGGGACGAATTGAAAGAATAGGATAGCTAAAAGATAAAATAATTCTTTTTCTCTACTGGCTTTGTACACGTGCGTTTGGGTTTAGGATTAGTTTTGAAATGTTCTTAAAAGTAAGTAATACTTTTGCTTTGATTTTATTTTGTTTTATTTGTGGCTAATTTTAAAATAGTTTCAACGGGTGTTTACATTTTTTCAAAGAATTATCTTTGAACGGACTTTAACTTAGTTGAAACTTAGTTAACCCACCACCGCTACCTTTTTCTCTTTTTTTCTTCTGCAACTAGAGTAGATAGTCTAAACTATCGCCCGGTTCACACTCCACCCACGTCTATTGAACAGGTGTAGAGGTTCATCCCTTGTTCCCTGTTTAGGATGTGGTTTCCGGTTTTCTCTTTTCCAAACTTCTCACTTTTTTTTTCAATTGGAGTAGATAGACTAAACTATCGCCCAGTTCACACTCCACCCACGTCTATTGAACAGGCTAAGAGGCTCATCCCTTGTTCCCTGTTTAGGATGTGGTTTCCGGTTTTCTCTTTTCCAAACTTCTCACTCTTACGTAGCCCCCGGCACATCAGTGGCGTTACCGCCTTGCTCGGGGTGATATGATTAGAAAAAACAAACAAAAACAAAAAAAAAAACGCTATAGTAATTTATACTCATTTCTATGGCGACACATACTTATGATCTCCCTTCGTGTGTTTAGGAGTATATTTTGGTTTTGAAATTTTGAAATTTTTCTGTCAAACATAGATTACACTTATCTCTTAAGCTATTAGGGGTCCTAGCCTTGCCTATGAGTTCCCATTTTATCTGAGGATCTAAATTACTTTCTTTTAATTCCCAGTATTTTCGAGAAAGAGCTGTTTAAGCTAGGGTTGTTGAAGGAATGCCTGTGGATATAAAGCCGTTGCTTCCAAATTCCCGCCGAAATTCCGATCTAAGCATTGTGTCTCTCCTTATTTTTCATAGGGTAGATGGTGGCTTGATAGATCACATTTCTTTATCTACACTTATCATCAACCGGACAGTTATTTCTAGATCTACAGTTAAAGGGGGATATAATTCTTTTTTCTCTATTGGATTCCCTACACTTCTTCAAAATTTGATTATTATGGGAGCTAATAATATTATACATGCCATTCGTACACGAGTAACAAATCTTGATAGTTTTCCTATTGAATATCTTACTGAGGGGGTTATCTCCATGAAAATGTTTATTTATTTATTTAAGGAGGATCTTCCCAATGTTAACGGTTGATAGTTTACAGAACGGGGGGGATTAAACCATTTAATTTTTCTTTCGCTATGTTTACTTTTGGCCTTTGACTGTTCCGGATTTTAGTGGGTGCTAAATACGCTAATTTCTCTTCCTATCCGCTATTCAGGAGGGCCTTATCATATAGTTTTTTTTTCTTATTCTTAAAGATTTCTCGGTTAGAGGATAATTATATATATATATATATATATATATATATATATATATACACACAAAGAATCTCAAGCTAGCCAAAACCTACCGCGGTTTCACACTACGGCTCGTCAGCCCTGACGAGCCGTAGTGTGAAACCGCGGTAGGTTTTGGCTAGCTTGAGATTCTTTGTGTGTCTTTGCTCTACTTTTGCATTTCGTTTGTACTTTGTATCGAGCACTTTTTCTTTCTTTTTTTTTGTGGTTGGTTCCGTTTGGGTTTTTTTTTCTTTACTGCGGAGTATCGTATGTCTTGTCCTTCTTCCGCGGATTTCTTTTTTTTCTCCCTACTTATCCAACGCCTTAGTGCACCGGATTGTAACGGAATTAGGTTCTGTTTGTTAATGGTTTTTCTTAAGGTTTATCTTAGTATAAATTTAAAACTTAAATACTTGCAGAGTCTATTTAGTTATTATTTTGAATATATATATATATATATATATATTTGCCATCACAAAACTTCGCCCAGATATAGTTTTCTTCTCACATAAATTGAAGAAGATAGTCTTGTGGGAACTAACGGTCCCCAGGGAAGAAAACGCAGAGGAAGCTCATGAAAGGAAGAAGTTAAAATATGACGAACTGCTGGAGAGTTGCAGGGTTAAAGGCTGGAGGGCTAGCTGCACTCTTATAGAAGTGGGGACTAGAGGATTTGCAGCAAGGTCCTTATGCAAAGCCTTAACAGATATTGGGATAGTGGGAGTAAAAAAAAGGAAAGCACTCAAGTCCATAACCAAAACAGCAGAAAGAACAGCTAATTGGTTATGGATCAAAAGAGAGAGTGACTGGATTCCAAATTGTTAGCTAAAATTCCCCAAAATTCTGCGTCTAAATTAATGTTTCGGACGAGCTCATGTGCGGTTCGCCTCTAAATGGAAAGTGGCTCTGACTGTCGCCAATCGGAAGCATTGGCAGGGTTTCGTACCGGGCCTAAACGTAATTTTCCAGTGTCTGAAAACGCTTATTAAGGGTGGGCCATAAACTGATCATCTCTGGTCGGGTCGGCGCTGTGAGGGGGGTATGATGTTTAAAGACACGAAACACCCTAGTGATCCTCGCGATGACATCACTGACGACACCCTCTAGCGCCCCCATTACGGTGCGTATGTTGGAAAAATATATATATATATATAAGAAGCTAACCTAAAGCCAACAGACCTACCAAGATTTCACCAAATGGATCGTCAGGGGGCCTTGGTTGGTCAATTGGCTCTAGGTGAGCTACTTACTTATTTATTTGCTCTGCTATTTTATTGAGCGCTTTACGTGTTAGGTTCCTCGTCTCGGGGATTTTTTTCTTTCGACTCGTACTTTGACTAATGTTCAAGTGCTTAGTTCGTTTCTTTTTTTTTTTTGTTTCCATTTTGTTCCCCTCTGCGTTGATACTCGGTGGGTTTTTCTAGACGTGTTCAAATATAAATTTATAGTTTTATATATATATATATATATATATATATATATATATATATATATATATATATATTAGGTGCGATTGGTAAATTGTCGCAATTATTTTATTAATTCAAATATTCTTTAGGCTTTAGGCTCCAGGACCATGGATTAGTTTTAAAGCTTTTTCATTACACCCGAGCAACGCCGGGCTATACTGCTAGTAAATAAATATTCACAGCTCTATATTATCGAGCACTGTTTAAATTAATGTTTTGGACGTTGCAAATTTTTCGTTGTCCTTTTTCACTCGTATATATATATATATATATATATATATATATATATATATATATATATTTATAAGTATTTACTCAAATACGAATATCCATTAAATTAATGTTTCAACAAATAAATTCAAATATATCGGGGATAAGCTAGTTCGTAACGGATTTCGTAAAATTTTGTAAATAAATTGTTTTTATATTTGTTTACATTAAGATAGAAAACTGACCAGATATGAATTCTTCGAAAAGTCAGGAATGTTGTTGTCTAAAACAATTATTTCGGACTTTCTAAGTCTTCCGTGGTCGAGAGGTCTAAAACACATCAGATCAATTGACGGCTTACTCTAGTAGACGCAGTTTCGTATTTTGCTGGATGATGCATATTTTTATGACAAGATTTCTCGATTATTCAGGCCGATAGATATAAATGAATGTACAGTTAGGATTTGAAGGCTGTCAAAATGCGTTTAATAAAATAAAGGAAGGTAAAGAAGTTTTGGGGTATTACCTATTTATTATACACTCGCAGTATAGCCCGGCGTTGCTCAGGTATAATGAAAGCTTTAACTAATCCATGGTCCTGGAGCTCAGACTCTTTGGACGTTGGCACGAAAGACTAAAAAGCAATAGTTGTTTCCAGTTAAAGCGAAACCGTAGACTGAAAGAAAAATCAATGGATGTAAGTCAAATTTTGATTTCCTGGTATCGATATCAAATAGTTTTTTTTCGTCGTAAACTGAATTTTGAAGCCTAAATAAGTCCTCTGAGTAAATGGTATCATTATTGAGACTAAGAACTACAATTATACCTACTTAGAGCCAAACCCGAAGCAAAAACTAAAATAAAAGGACTGAAAAAATACAGACATACAGGAAGATATACAGACACACACACAAACATCTTGCCTTTTATATATGTTATCAATTTTCTGCACTATTGTAAGAACTGCAACCTTGAAACTTTTGAATATCGTTTCTTATGTTTTTGTCTATGAGTGTATGAAATTGGATTAAAATCGGACCACTCCTTCTATAACCTGATTTTTTTCGATTATTGATTTTCGATATTTATTGGAGGTACCTCGACACAAAATCTAGCTAAGAACACTCACAGACGCTTATATTACAACTGTGTAAATTTTCAAGAAAATCGGTTCAGCCGTTTCGTAGTCTATAGGTAACGGACACACACACGGACACATAGACAAAGTTCCATTTATAAATAAGTTTAGATTTAGATTAATATTTCGAGATCAAAATCTCATCTTCAGAATAGCAGAGGAGCGTGTGTCTGTTCACTCGGACAGACACACACTCCTCTACCATTCTGAAGATGAGATTTTGATCTCGAAATATTGATGTATAATAAATAGCTGATATCCAACAAATTATATATATATATATACAAATTATATATCTTCCTTTTTTTTACTAAACGCATTGTGACAGCTTTCAAGACTTAAACATACACCTAATATATACAATGCTACAATCAAATTACAAAACTTTACTATATATATATATATATATATATATATATATATATATATATATATATATATATATATATACTGTTTAATTATAAAAAATCAAAGTATCTATTCCAATACGTGTATCCATTAAAAGTGATGTTTAAAAAAATTTGAATTAAGAATATGTCGGGTTTAATCCCTCTTGTAACGGATTTCATAAAATTTCGTAAGTAAATTGTCTTTGTGTACATTAGTTTACGAAAACTACATATATATATATATATATATATATATATATATATATATATATATATATTTTTAATCATTTCACCCCGAGCAAAGCAGAAACGCCACTGATGTGCAGGGTGTTACATAAATGTAAAAAGATTAATTAGAAAAGAGTGAGGAGTACAAGCTAGTTAGAAAGGAACAATAGAAAGCTGAGAAAGCAGGTGCAATGACAGATACATAGGCGGAGAGAAAGTGAAGGTTATACAGGTGAGGGGAGAGAGCTAGAGTCCAGTGGTTAGTAGATGAGTATTAACTTTACATTTACATTTCTGGAGGTTGTAGCCGTCAGGAAAGCAAGAATACGGGAGTGAGTTCCACAGGCGGGAAGTGCGAGAGAGGAAGCTGCAGGAGTAGAATTGTCGTCTGCATTTGGCTAACCTGACTGTGAATGGGTGGGACCCAGTTGCCAGTCTGGTTGCACGGGTAAACACCTGTTAAGGAGGCATCAGTGACTTAAGCTCATCCGAGCAGAAGCCATGAAAGTATTTATATATTCTTCGAGAAATCAGGAAAATGTGTTTTTAAAAACAATTATTTTGGACTTCAACTGAAAGTCCTTCGTGGTCGTGTGATCAGATCAATTGACGGTTTCTCCTAGGTAAAGACGCATATTTTCCTAACAAGATTTCTCGATTATTCCTGTCAGTAGATGTAAATAAATACACTGTTTAATAATAATATAAAAAAACAACAGAGTATCTACTCAAATCCGAGTATCTATGTTTAAAATAAATAAATATACATATATATTTTCAAAAGAAACATAATCAAACTAAGTTATAGTTGCACTAATAATTTTTAGGTACCTCCACTAATTCGCGGGAAAAAACAACATAGCGTAATGCAAAAGGCCATAAACTTAACAAAAATAAAGTTATATCGTCAAAATGTTCATGTTATTATTAAGGGGAATGACCAAAGAATTTTTAAATTATTTTTTAAATTTTTTTAATTCTTTCTAACACGTTTGAAATTTTGGTTAGAATGCTTGTTTTGTTAACGTCATCGCCTTCTCCAAAGTTTAACTTTGATTTTTTTCTATTGAAAACACATTAATTTGAAAATTCTTGTACAAATTAAATAATTGTCTGATTTTAATGGAATTTTCAAAAGTTATTCACAAATAAATGAAATTAATTTTTTAAATCTTTTTTTTGAGAAAATATTGAGAAATTTATTTTTAAATGTGTTACTCTCACTTACTTAATTTCATTAAATTTTGCACAGAACCTTCATATTTCATGAAATTATTTTCGTTAAAAGTAGGGGTCATTGGTAATTGTAAATAACCTTTTTTTCAATTTTGTACTATTTAACTGAAAATCTGCTTTGAATTGAAAAATAATGATTCCAATAGAACTATGACATTACTTAATTAGAAAAGCTTTTAAGTGTTTTAAAATTTCCCGCAGTAGGTTGCCATTACTTTCTGCGGAAGATTATTTGCCAACCATGGTTCTAGAATCTAATCTGTCCTGTTATTTAATCCATAGCTAGAAGGAGAAGAGATGGATTAATATATATATATATATATATATATATATATATATATATATATATATATATCAGAAATTATAACATGAATATGTTATAATATCACTACAAAAGTAGCTATTTTGTTTCGACATTTCTTGTGTCTTATAAAGTGATGTCTCTTGACAAGGCACAAGAAGTGTCAAAACAAAATATCTACTTTTGTAGTGATATTACAACATATCCGTGTTATAATTTCTGAATAAATATTATTAGCTCTACTTTGTATTGAGCACTTTTTTAAGTATAGTATTTCTTTAGATAAGGAATATTATTTCATCGATACGTATCCTATACTAGTATATATATATATATATATATATATATATATATATATCCGAGTGAGTGTTTGGATTTAAACACTTCCTCAGGGTTGCCTAACACTGAAACAAACATATGATTGTAGGGAAGAGGACATATTTAGAAGAAATTATGTACATGTTCTAAAACATAATTTATAATATATATATATATATATATATATATATATATATATATATTTGTATTTGTATTAAGCCATAGTTACACATCGTTATGACTTTAGACGATTATCTGATATTTTAATTCTTTTTATATTTCGAGGGGTTTCCAACCTGATATCTCTTCCCTTCTCCGACCGCTCTCGGAGTTGTGAATCCTAGCTTAGGTTTAGGGTGGAATCACGAATTACTTGGCTCGGCCGTTTGTATGTAACTCGAGCCGGACGCCATACTAACTGATGGATAGCTGGACCAACAGAAAGACAGACGTTAGGTAGACGGTCACTTAAACGAGCGGACGAACAGACGGCTCATGAGAGAAAACGACGACCAGAAAGTGACCCACAAGAATTAAAATGACTGATTACCCTTCAATTGACTTAACGAATGAAATGGAGATTTTACACAGGGAGAGGGTTAACGTTGAGCTGATGTAAAAACAAAGAGGCAGAGGTAAAAGGGAGTGTTGCTTGTATGTGTCCGGGAGGAGGGCCTTGTGTTATTGTGTGTAAAGTGTGAAGCGAGAATAACCAGGGACCGGTTTAGAAGGGACATTAGCTCATCAAGGTCAAGCCACTTGCAAAGCGATCATTGACGAAACAGATTTCTCGATCACTGTGCAGCTCCTTCCCATGAACGTAACGGTGATCCACAATCCAGAAAACAAAATCCCTGTAGATTTTGAGCGCGTGAGTTCGAATTCCAGTTGAATTCGTTGCAGTCACTTTTTTTTTATCGTTTCACCCCAAGCAAGGCATTCCACTGCCACTATTGCGCTTGGGGTTACATAGGGGAAGGTAAATAGAAAGAGTGGTTAGATATAGGAAATATCAGAAGGGGGGTGATAGATAGTTGGGAGGATGGGAAGAGTGTTTGAAAGAATGGAAGAGAGTTATTTTGTTCGGAGGTGTCTATTGACCATACATTTAAACTCTTGGAGATTGTAGCCGTCGGAGAAGCAGTCATGTGGAAGGGAATTCCACAGTCTGGAAGTACGAGAAAAGAAACTGTTGGAGTAGAAGTTGCGGTTGCATTTTATCGGTTTCACTGTAAAAGGGTGGGATCTAGTTGCTAGTCTAGTATCTCGTGCAAATTCGAATCTAGGGGGCACCAGTGATCTAAGTTCATTGGAGCAGAAGCCATGGAAGTATTTATAAAAGAGACATAGGGAAGCCACATCGCACCGGTGAGAGAGAGACTGCAGGCGGTCTGCCAACCAGTATCGATCACATAACAGACCCCCCGCTGTACCTTGTCGAGAAGCCCGAGGAGAATAGCAGGAGCACCCGACCAGATATGGCAACAGTATTCAATGCACGGGCGGATGGTATATTTATAAATGTGCAGGATAGATTCAGAAGGAAAATACCTCCGGGCCCTGCACAGAGAACCGACGTTCATAGCAGCGGATTTAGCAATGGATTCGATATAGTCATTCCACTTGAGGTCCGCTGGAAGTGTGAGACCAAGGAGGCGCAGTGTTTTACTCTCTGGCTTACGCGCAAAAATAGCATTGTGACAAATATGAATCCGTCGCTTCTCATTCCAGCTATGGGTTAAATAGTACGACGGTTTGGGTTTTATAGCCTTGTGAGATTCTCGAGAAACATATCATGATTTGACATAAAAGTGATCTTGAACTGACGAAATTATTCGAAACCGTCAATATCATTATCATCTCGAATTCACACTGTTCTTACTTTTGTCCTCCGCTTTGTTACCCTTTGTACGAGGTTTCGGCCGTTGTACGCTTCAGCCTTCTTCAGGTGTTAGGAATTGCGAACCGAAACCTTTATTAAAATCACTGGGGTTTATGAACTTTCCTTGCATCTTAGTGCCTTTTTTGGTAGTTATGAGTTATCTCCCTCTAACCATGTAAGTTACTTGTTCACCACTGCTATAGCCTGGTATTGAACTCACATCTCTTTGGGTCAAGTCACAGGAACTAGCCAATGTCTTTGTCCACTAAGCCATGTGTCCTTAAATACAACTGAAATTTTTTAACCCTTTTTTTTTTTACCAGAGTTTGTATTGCAATTTTTTTTTTCTGTGAATGGTTTTCTTTAGAATTCTTTGTGTTAATACTTTACTTTGGTATTTTTTTATGCTAATTTTTTTCTGTAGTATTTTTTACCAAGGCCCATATTAATTGCAAAAAAGTCATAACGACACTGAAATCTAAAATTTCAGACAAGGTCATTGCATTCGCTTTCACACTAATGAGGTTGATAAAAACAGAAAACAACAAAGCCTAGAAACTCTACACATACAGTATCTAAACTTATTTATAAATGGAACTTGATCTCTGTGGGTGCATATGTGTGTGTGTGTGTGTGTGTCTGTGTGTGTGTGTGTGTGTCCGTTAACTATAGACTCCGAAACGGGTGAACCTATTTTCTTGAACAGTTACACAGTTGTACTATAAGCGTTTGCGAGTGTTCTTAGCCAGGTTTTGTGTCGAGGTACCCCCGATAAATATCAAAAATCGATAATCGAAAAAATCGTGTTATGGTAGAAGTGGTCCGATTTTAATAAAATTTGATACACTCATAGTCAAAGACATAAGAAACGATATTCAGAAGTTTCAAGGTTGCAGTCTTTATAATAGTGCAGAAAATTGATAATATATATATATATATAAAAGGCAAGATGTTTGTGTGTGTGTCTGTTTATCTGTCTGTATGTCCTTTATACAAATCCGATATTATCCGATTCTCACCAAGCTTCACACAAATATTTTTTAGGCTGAGTATGAGCTCCAGGACCATGGATTAGTTTTAAAGCTTTCATTACACCCGAGCAACGCCGGGCTATACTGCTAGTTTGTCTATATTTCTGAGGAGACAGGGCACAGTAGATAAGAGCGTTGCGTGACTTGAACCAAAGTGCTGTTAATTCAATACCTGGCGACAGTAGTGAGGAACAAAAACTTAAAGAGTTGAGTTAGATAACTACGACATAACATATGCCATGACTTATAGAACGAGAACAATCTACCCCAGATGTAAAGGGTTTTGTTCAAAATTCCGGAAGAAGGTCAGAAACGTCGGGAATATGACAATAAAGTAGAGGATAACAGTCCAAACAATGCAAATAATCTACCCTAAATCTCTTCTCCCTAACAAGCGATGTGATTCTAGCAAAACAGTTTGGTGTTTCCAGCTATGTTTGTTATCTAGTATAGGAGAAAGAAAATCTATTCATACTGCTTTGTACAGATTCCGTGTCTCTTTGACTCCATCACTTTTTTTTATTATTCATCGCATTCGGCAGGTCAGAGGGATTGCGGTTTATGACATTACAAATCTGACATCGAGACTATTTTGTCTGTCTATTTAATCGAGACAGAAAAAATAGCCTTGATGTTCGATTTTAAAAGCTTTTGAGGCATTATCTCATTGACTTTTAACATTGTTCACACTATCTTTGATATTGCTATAAGATAAGGAACAAAAAGGAAACGTTTATCAATCTAACATATTTTACTATTAGTAAAAAGTTTTTCAGAGAATAAGATATGGAGAAAAAAAAGAAAGAATTATTACATAAAATAAAAACATAGGAAACCTTTATCAATCCACCATATTTTGCTTTTATTAAAGCTTCATCAGAGAATGAGATATGGAGAAAAAGAAGAAAGAAATATTACATAAAATAAAGAAAAAATAAGAAACCTTTATCAATCTACAATATTTTACTCTTATTAAAGCTTTATTAGAGAATGAGATATGGAGAAAAAGAAGAAAGAAATATATGATAAGATAAAGAACAAATAGGAAACGTTTATCAATCTAACATGTTTCACTTTTATTAAAGCTTCATCAGAGAATGAGATATGGAGAAAAAGAAGAAAGAAATATATGATAAGATAAAGAACAAATAGGAAACGTTTATCAATCTAACATGTTTCACTTTTATTAAAGCTTCATCAGAGAATGAGATATGGAGAAAAAGAAGAAAGAAATATATGATAAGATAAAGAACAAATAGGAAACGTTTATCAATCTAACATGTTTCACTTTTATTAAAGCTTCATCAGAGAATGAGATATGGAGAAAAAGAAGAAAGAAATATATGATAAGATAAAGAACAAATAGGAAACGTTACGTTCATTAAACTAAATTATATTAATTTTATTATTGACTAACACTGTCATCAATAATATTAATAATAAATTGTGATATTACTAGTTGATACGCCGTCAAGCAGTAAATCAACTAATCATTTTTTAAAAAAATAACTCGATGAAGACACCATTGCCACTAATTTTTTATCATTTTTGCAGGAGAACATTCTGGGAGGAAGGAATATATGGGAGGCATTTAAAAATGTTAAGTCGGTATGATGCTGTTCCGGATAGAAAATCGTTATTGCAAGGGTTTAAACCGGTTCAGAATGACACTTGTAAGACCTCTTCCGAGTAATGGAAAATATTGCATATCATCTTCTTCTGCTCTGTGCCGTGTCCTTCTGGACGTGGACGATCACATCGCTTTAGATTTCCCTGTCCCTTGTAGCTCTTAACACCGCTTCTCCTGTTATTCCGCTCAGATCCCTTGATCTGCTCAAGTCAGCCAAGTATGTCACGCGTTGCTTTTTGATTGTCTCTCCTTCCTTCTATCCGTCCTGGGCGTATCAGATTCTCCAAACCCTCTTTCCTCATTACATGTCCCAGGATTTTCAGCTGTTTTTTTCTGATGTTAAGTATTAGTGTTCTTTTCGTTTCCATCCTTTATCTTACTCGTGAGTATCAGACTCTCCAAGCCCCTCTTCCTCATTACATGTCCCAGGAACTGTAGCTGACTTTTCCTGATGTTAAGTATTACTTTCCTTTTCGTTTCCATCCTTTATCTGACTCGTGAGTATCAGATTCTCTAACCCTTCCTTCCTCATTACATGTCCCAGGAACTTCAGCTGTCTTTTCCTGATGTTAACTATTAGTTTATTTTTCGTTTCCATCCTTTATCTGACTCATGAGTATCAGATTCTCTAAGCCTTCCTTCCTCATTACATGTCCCAGGAACTTCAGCTGTCTTTTCCTGATGTTAACTATTAGTTTATTTTTCGTTTCCATCCTCTATCTGACTTGTGAGTATCAGATTCTCCAAGCCCTCTTTCCTCATTACATGTCCCAGGAACTTCAGCTGACTTTTCCTGATGTTAAGTATTAGTTTCCTTTTCGTTTCCATCCTTTATATGACCTGTGAGTATCAGATTCTCCAAGTCCTCCTTTCTCATTACATGTCCCAGGAACTTCAGCTGTCTTTTCTTGATGTTAATTATTAGTTTCCTTTTTGTTTCTATCCTCTCGCAAACCTTGTCCTTGCTCATATCTTCTGTCCATGGTATCCTCAGCATCCTTCTGTAGAACCATTTTTCAGCTGCTTCAAGTCTTTCCTTTATCTTTGAGGAGATTGTTCAGTATTTGCTGCCATATTAAAGGACAGACATCCCATAAAAAGAATGAATATCGTTTAGAAGACAGTATTTACATTTCAGTTTTAAAACGAAATGAATAGAAACTGCTGCCGTTTGTTTATAAAACTGAGAA
This sequence comes from Ascarosepion bandense, assembly GCA_037127315.1. Lineage (NCBI taxonomy): Eukaryota > Metazoa > Mollusca > Cephalopoda > Sepiida > Sepiidae > Ascarosepion > Ascarosepion bandense. The sequence goes on along the minus strand of JBBBDQ010002003.1, from coordinate 1,109,897 downwards.
ATAATTTCTTTAATAGCTGTTAACTTTGACGTTTCTTAATCTTTAAATTACCGGGCGTATTTTTGCCGCACTTTATATAACCAATTTATAAGGCATTTCTAAAAAACCTGAATAATCACTCCATAGGTACAATAAAATACAGACTGCCGGCCATAATTATTAGGCCTCCCCAGTGTTTTAAAAAATGATGTATTTCATACTATTTTTTTATTATTTATTGCCAAGTGAATAATTGTAAATGAAAATAGAATGGTTCTTTTGTTATTATTACTTTGCAAAATTTTACAAGGCAAATAGCAACAACTTACCCATCGCACTCCGTAGATTTGCTATATATATATATATATATATATATATATATATATATATATATATATATATATATATACTACCGGTCATAATTATTAGGCTACCACAGTTTTTTTTTAAGAAAATGATGTATTTTATACTATTTTTGCCAAATTTTACAAAGAAAATAGCGACAATTTACTCATCGCACGTCCGTAGTAATACGACATGAAACAAGTCGAATAGGGCCTTCCGTCTGATGAAGTCGGTGATTGTTGGCAACAACAATTATTGACTGAAATAAATTTATTACGGAAATATGACCGGTGTTTAAAGTTTTTCTTAAAAGGAAACAGAGAATATATATATATATATATATATATATATATATATTTTTTTTTTTATAAGCGTTTCACCCCGAGCAAGGCATGTCACTGCCACTACTGTGCAGGGGGCTACGTAAAGTGGAGAAAGGCTGGTTAAATATAGGAAATAACAGAGGGTGGGTGATAGGCGGGTGAGGATACCGAGAATGAGGGTTGGGTAGATGAGAGTGTTGTGAGAATAGTTGGGAGTTAGTGTGATAGGAGGTGTCTATTGACCCTACATTTAAACACCTGGAGATTGTAACTGTCGGGAAAGCAGACTTGTGGAAGGGAGTTCCACAGGCGGGAAGCGCGAGAAAAGAAGCTGTTGGAGTAGAATTTACGGTTACATCTTATTTGTTTAACTGTAAAAGGGTGGGACCTAGTTGCTAATCTAGTATCTCGTGTAAATTCGTGCTTAGGCGGCACCAGTGATCTAAGCTCATCGGAGCAGAAGCCATGAAAGTACTTGTAGAAGAGGCACAGGGAAGCTACATCACGCCGGTGTGAGAGCGGCTACTACCGGCCATAACTATTAGGTCACTCAATGTTTTAAAAAATTATGTATATTTCATACTATTTTTTAGTATTTATTGCCACGTGAATATTTGTAAATGAAAATAGAATGGTTCTTTTCAATAACATGTGCATCAAATGAATTTATAAATATTTAATAATTACCTATATTGCAGTTTCATCAATGAAAGAATGAAAAACATTTAGGGTGATTCGGACGAGTTCATCTTTGCTTCTTTGCCTTGTAAAATCTTTGCAAAGTAATAATAACAAAAGAACCATTCAATTTTCATTTGGCAATAAATACTAAAAATAATACAAAACACATAATTTCTTTTAAAACCTGTAGACTTCTAGTGGGAGAACCTGTAGACCTATGGCTGTAGACCTCTATGCGTCCTCGCCTTCGCCTGTATTTATGGCTGACACCAGCCAGTCACATGACAATAAGGGGGAATGAAGGTGTATGCATATTCATTATATATTCATTACGTCAGATTCCTAAAAATAGACAGACGAAATCAATTCGATATAATATCGTAAAAGAAAAAGTAATAATAACAAAAGAACCATTCTCTTTTCATTTGGCAAGAAATATTGAAAATAGTATGAAATATATAATTTCTTTTAAAAAAAACTGGAGCGGCTTAATATTTATGGCCGGTAGTGTCAGTCAGTTAAGTGCCATACGTGATACACGCTTGGGCGATCATGTCTCGAAAGAGACATGACTGACTGGGCAGAAGATTATCCCGCAGTAGGTTGCCATTGCTTTCTGCGCTAGACTGGTTGCCGACCAAGGCTATAGAACCCAATCTGTCCTGTTATTTAACCCATAACTGGAAGGAAGAGACGGATTAATACCTTTCCCAAGGGTATTTGCGCGTAAGTGAATACAATGGATTCAACTGGAATTCAAACTCGGCTCCCCGGTTTCTCGTTCGAGCCGATATCCACTATACCACAAGGCACATCCGGTAGTGTACATAAACCTAAACTAATAAAATTGCTTGTAATTCTTACATATATTTTAGTCAAAAGCAGATAACCTTACAGATAGTGAGCTAATCATGGACATAAGATTTGACTTGTTAAAAATTACAGAAAATTATTTCGTTGTAGGTTTGCATATATAGCAGTATGAACGGGGGCATACCCCGATATTTAGTGCATACCAACGGTATACACATTTTAATCGATTTTGCCCTAAGTAAGGCAGTAAATGGTATGTGTTGTGGTGCAGTGGATATCGGCTGGGAACGAGAAATCGGGTAGCCGAGTTCAAATTCTAGTTGAATTTCTTGCATTCACTTACATGCAAATACCCTTGGGAAAGGTATTAATGAGTCTCTTCCCTCCAGTTAGGGGTTAAATAACAATACAGATTGGATTCTATAGCCTTGAATGGGGGTTCAGTTTTATATTGTTATGCAGTAATAAACTGATCCCCCACTAATTACTACATAATAATATAATACATCACATCCCCCTCTAGCTATGAGTCAAACAACAGGACAGATTGGGGTCTATAACCTTGGTCGGCAACCAATCTACCGCAGAAAGCAATGGCAAACTAGTGCAGGATAATCTTCTGACCAGTCCGTCATGTCTCTTTCTAGACATGATCGCCCTTGTAAATCCATTGAGACACAAGGTTGTACTGGGTGGGAAAGAGCTAGAAACATAAACATTGCTAAGGAGCGAGGAAAAAAAAGTGTAATCAGGAGGATAGTAGATAACGATTGTTATTAAATTTAAATTTCTAAAGATTAAAGTTGGCTGGAATGCACGGAGCTGGAAGAGAGTTTCACACGAGGGAAGTGGAAAAATGAAACCGTTAGCATAACTTGTAGTTACATTTAACCAATTTTTTGTAGCTTATGCCAAGGCGTTCGACAAAGTACTTCATAAGGAAATGATAGAAATGTTCAGCAACCTCGACATATTTGGCAAAGACATCAGAGTAATCCAGAACCTCTGCTGGCAGCAACCCATCTGCATACGGACAGAGAAACGAATTCAGTAGATATCAGTCAGTCAGTCAGTCAGTCAGTCAGTCAGTTAAGTGCCATACGTGATACACGCTTGGGGGATCATGTCTCGAAAGAGACATGACTGACTGAGCAGAAGATTATCCTGCAGTAGGTTGCCATTGCATTCTGCAGTAGACTGGTTGCGAGCCAAGGCTATAGAACACAATCTGTCTTGTTATTTAACCCATAACTGGAAGAAATAGACGGATTAATACCTTTCCCAAGGGTATTTGCGCGTAAGTGAATGTAATGAATTCAACTGGAATTCGAACTCGGCTCCCCGATTTCTCGTTCCGAGCCTATAGCCACTGCACCACAACGCACATCCTTCAGAAGATATACAAAGATAAAAAGGGGAGAAGGACAAGGCTGTGTCTTTTCACCGAATCTATTCAATTTGTATAGTGAGACAGTTCTGAGGACCCTAGATGTTATGCTAGGATTTGTCATTGGTCGTCACAGTCTGAACGACATAATATACACCGATGTTACAATGCTGATAGCAGACACCGAAAAAAAACTACAAGATATCTATCGCCCAGTTCACACTCCGGTTGTCTCCTTTCCAATCTTCTAACTTTGTTTTTTTTTTCAATTGGAGTAGATAGATCTATCTATCGCCCGGTTCACACTCCACCCACATCTATTGAACAGATTAAGAGGCTCATCCCTTGTTCCCTGTTTAGGATGTGGTTTCCGGCTTTCTCTTTTCCAATCTTCTCATTTTGTTTTTGTTTTTTTCAATTGGAGTAGATAGATCTATCTATCGCCCGGTTCACACTCCACCCACGTCTATTGAACAGATTAAGAGGCTCATCCCTTGTTCCCTGTTTAGGATGTGGTTTCCGGCTTTCTCTTTTCCAATCTTCTCATTTTGGTTTTTTTTTTCAATTGGAGTAGATAGATCTATCTATCGCCCGGTTCACACTCCACCCACGTCTATTGAACAGATTAAGAGGCTCATCCCTTGTTCCCTGTTTAGGATGTGGTTTCCGGCTTTCTCTTTTCCAATCTTCTCATTTTGTTTTGTTTTTTTCAATTGGAGTAAATAGATCTATCTATCGCCCGGTTCACACTCCACCCTCGTCTATTGAACAGGTTAAGAGGTTCATCCCTTGTTCCCTGTTTAGGATGTGGTTTCCGGCTTTCTCTTTTTCAATCTTCTCACTTTGTTTTTTTTTCAATTGGAGTAGATAAATCTATCTATCGCCCGGTTCACACTCCACCCACGTCTATTGAACAGATTAAGAGGCTCATCCCTTGTTCCCTGTTTAGGATGTGGTTTCCGGCTTTTCACTATTACGTAGCCCCCTGCACATCATTGGCGTTACCGCCTTGCTCGGGGTGAAACGATTAAAAAAAAAAAAAAAAAAAAAAAAAGACCTCCTACAGAAGGTAGAAGAAAATGGTCGAAAGTAAGGACTACAAGAACAAAAACACCGAAAATAAGTTCATCAGGAAAAAGAGCAGCCCCAAATCCTAATTACAGGTTTTGGATACTAAAATCAAGCAATTAGAAAAATTTAGGTTCTTGGGAATTGGTCGAACGGAAGTGGTCGAACGGAAGACGGACAGTGCGACACTGAGATACGAAGGTGAATTAGAATTGTCAAGGACTCATTCCAGAAGCTGAGCAGAGTATTAAGAGACATGAAAATATTGCTAGAAACAAAGAAGTGAGTACTGGATTGCTATGTGATATCTGTTCTTCTATATTGCAGTAAATGCTGGACAAGATCAGTAAAGATGAAATGAAAACTTGAAGCAATTGAAATGTATGCTGTGAATATCATGGATCGAGCATGTGAGCAATGATGAGGTTTTGGAAAGGATGGAAACGAAAAGGAAATTGATACTGAGCATCAGAAAGAGACAGTTGAAGTTCTCTGGACATGTAACGAGGAAAGAAGGCTTGGGAATCTGATACTCACAGGTCAGATAGAGAGAAAGAGAGACTGGGAAAAGCAGAGAATAACATATTTGAAGAGGTTGAGCAGGGGCATGGCTGAGAGAAGTTTTGTTCGGGTAACAGGAAAAAGTGCGCTAAGAGCCACCAGGGATAGGGAGACGTGGAGGGCCATGATAGTCTACGTCCGGAAGGGACACGACACAGAGAAGAATAATAATAAATTATTAAAACCTCGTTGCAAGTCCAATAGTGCGCTTAAACTCAAAGAGTCCAGGCACCACGATAAAGAACTCACCCAGAACAATTATAAATTCACGAATAAAAATCTACTGATCCTGCCCTGGCGGTTGCCCCCACCCCTATTACAGAGGAAAAACTATCTAAAAAAACAAACTTTTAACGTTCCATTCTTACAGGGGGTCCCGAATTTTCGCTCATCTCAGTGACTGGGTGGTCTCTCAAAGGGACTTTTTACCATGAACGCCTATTTGAAGCTAACACCAGACTCAGTTAAGATATTAAGGTAATATTACTACTACTAATACTACATATGAAAATAGAGCGATTGAAATAAAAAACGAAAAAAAGCCTAATCAAAAATGAAGAATGCTTGACAATGCTTCATCTAATCAAAATTCCAGATAATATTACTACTACTAATACTACTAGTGGAAATAAAGCAATTGAAATGAAGAGGAAAGAAATCCTAGTCAAAAATGAAGAATTCTTGACAATGCTTCATCTAATCAAAATTCCAGATAATATTACTACTACTAATACTACTAGTGGAAATAAAGCAATTGAAATGAAGATGAAAGAAATCCTAGTAAAAAATGAACAATGCTTGACAATGCTTCATCTAATCAAAATTCCTGATAATATTACTACTACTAATACTACTAGTGGAAATAAAGCAATTGAAATGAAGATGAAAGAAATCCTAGTCAAAAATGAAGAATGCTTGACAATGCTTCATCTAATCAAAATTCCAGATAATATTACTACTACTAATACTACTAGTGGAAATAAAGCAATTGAAATGAAGATGAAAGAAATCCTAGTCAAAAATGAAGAATGCTTGACAATGCTTCATGTAATCAAAATTCCAGATAATATTACTACTACTAATACTACTAGTGGAAATAAAGCAATTGAAATGAAGATGAAAGAAATCCTAGTCAAAAATGAAGAATACTTGACAATGCTTCATCTAATCAAAATTCCAGATAATATTACTACTACTAATACTACTAGTGGAAATAAAGCAATTGAAATGAAGATGAAAGAAATCCTAGTGAAAAATGAAGAATGCTTGACAATGCTTCATTTAATCAAAATTCCAGATTATATATATATATATATATATATATATATCGATTGTTTAATACTTAGTTTTTTATCCTAATAGGCTTAGACCAGTACATATTTGTATTAAAAAGTTTTCTATACAATTATATAGTCGAACTTTTGGATATTTTTCATTTATAAACGAGTTATTTCACTACCTTTGTTTCGACCACGAGTGGATTCTTCAGGAGATAAAAATCGCCTAAAGAAACCACTCGTGGTGAAAACCAAGGTAGCTAAATAACTCGTTTATATATATATATATATATATATATATATATATATATATATATATATATATATATTAAAAAAGGATTAATTCAAAGATGTTGAATGGCCATTTCGATATGAAGATCCCCACGGGGAACGACACATCACCTCAGCAACAGAAAAAAACCTTTCAGATGGCCATTCAACATCTTTGAATTAATCCTATTTTAATTTATATTTGCTCTGTAATATTTTATTACATGGAGCTCTCTTCCTGTATCATTTTTTAATATTAAAATAAACTTTTAATATTAATTAGGATCGGTTTTTTGGAATTTACCTTCCTGCTTTTTTCCCTTGGATTGAAGTATCTGAATTAAAATATATATATATATATATATATATATATATATATATATATATATAAATTCCGTTTTGGATCATTTTCACGTTCTAATAAACGCTAAGCAATTTGTCAAGCGTTATATTTGTAGCAGAAAAAAAATTTACAGTAATTTTTAGCAACCCAGTTTTGCGGTTATTTCTTGTTACCATAACTCACACCCCTGAAGATGATCTCCGAAGAAGATTGAAAGTACTTGGATAGATTGATAAATGAATGATAATAACATCTGTCAACGTTACAGATCGTTTCTGACATCTTTCAATTATAATACGAATTTTTTTTTTAACTTAATTTTGTATAATAATGGATCATATACAATATAGATAAACAATTAAACTAGAAAAAATTGGAAATAAATACAATGTATCTAAATACAAATTAGAGACCTGTCATAATTGCTCATTCCATCTTAAATAAATCATCAATGTTTTAAGATAAACTTGATGATGAGATTGAAGAAATGGATGCTGGTATATGGTGGAGGCGAGAATTAGACAAAATTTATGAAGAGCTACAAAGGACAGGAAATTGTGGAGAGCCATTATCGCCGACGCCTTGAACGGACACAGAACATAAAGAATAAGAATTATGTATAATAATGGATCATGTGCAAGAAAGTTAAATAATTCTACTAGAAAACTTGAAAATAAATACAATGTCTCAAATTACAAATTAAAGACCTGTCATAATACATAGGGAGATAAACAGACACACACACACAACTTGTCTTATATATATATATATATATATATATATATATATATATATATCGATTTTCTGCACTATTGTAAGAACTGCAACCTTGAAACTTCTGAATATCGTTTCTTATGTCTTTGTCTATGAGTGTATCAAATTTGATTAAAATCGGAACACACCGTCTATAACCCGATTTTTTCGATTATCGATTTTCGATATTTATCGGGGGTACCTCGACACAAAACCTAGCTAAGAACACTCGAAGACGCTTATAGTACAACTGTGTAAATTTTCAAGAAAATCGGTTCAGCCGTTTCGGAGTCTATAGATAACGGACACACATACACATAGACACACACATACACACACACACACACACACACAAACAAACAATGTTCCATTTATAAATAAGATTAGATAGGTGAATAATTCAACTAGAAACCTTGAAAAAATATACAATATATCTAAATACAAATTAGAGACCTGTCATAATGGATCATTCCATCTTAAATAAATCAACAATGTTTTAAGATCAACTTGATGATGAGATTGAAGAAATGGATGGTGGAATATGATGGTGGAGAGAATTAGGAAAGACGAAATTTATTAAGAGCTACAAAGAACAGGAAATTGTGGAGAGCCATGATCAGTTACGTCTTGAGCGGACACAGAATATAAAGAAAGTTAAATATTTCAACTAGAAAAATTAAAAATAAATACAATGTATCTAATTACAAATTAGGTACATATCATAATACATCCGTCCATCTTTAATAAATCAATTCAGAAACTAAGGTCAATTCGATGCCAAGATGTTTGGTCACATTGCTGAGAATCTCAAGAGTCCGAACCTTTAATCTACGACGACCGGTACAAGGGTCTCCCCACTGAATCTATGATACCAACTCTACTACATCTCAATTTTCATAAGATACTATTCATATAAATCACAAATTTTCTTGTAACCTAATTATATACAAGGATGCTGCAGATATCGTGGACTGAGCATGTGAGCAATGACGAGGTTTTGGAAATGAGGGAGACAAAAAGGAAATTAATATTGAGCATCAGGAAGAGACAACTAAAATTCCTGGGACATGCAATGAGGAAAGAGGGCTTGGAGAACCTGATACTAACAGGTCAGATAGAGGGAAAAAGAGACAGAGGAAAGCAGCGGATAACATATTTGAAGGGCCTGAGCAGGTGGATGACAGAACGAGGGTTGTGTGGTGTAACAGGAGAAAGCGTGCTAAGAGCCACCAGAGATAGGGAGATGTGGAAGGCCATGATTGCCTACGTCCTGAAGGGACAAGGTACATAAAAGAAAAAAATAATGAATCATATTTAATATAGGTGAATAATTCAACTAGAAAAATTGAAAATAAATGCAATGTTTCTAAATACAAATTAGAGACCTGTCATTATATATCATTCCAGCCTATGTACAATAATGGATCATATGCAAAATAGGTGAACAATTCAACTAAAAAATTGAAAAAAAAAACAAAAAAAACACAATGTATCTAAATAAAAATTAGAGACCTAAAAGAACTCAATTTTTTGTGGCAATTTTTGACATCAGCTTGTGATTTTTCTTGTTGAATAATTTTAACAAATTCAACATCTAAACGAATTTATACATGGAACTTTGTCTGTGTATGTATGTGTGTGTGGGTGTATGTGTGTGTGTGTGTGTGTGTGTGTCCGTTACCTATAGACTCCAAAACGGCTGAACCGATTTCCTTGAAAATTTACACAGTTGTACTATAAGCGAGTGTTCATAGCTAGGTTTTGTGTCGAGGTACCCCCCACCCATAAATATCGAAAATCGAAAAAATCGGGTTATAGAAGGAGTGGTCCGATTTTAATCAAATTTGATACACTCATAGACAAAGACATAAGAAACCATATTCAGAAGTTTCAAGGTTGCAGTTCTTACAATAGTGCAGAAAATCGATAATATATATATATATATATATATATAAGCCAAGATGTTTGTGTGTGTGTCTATTTATTTGTCTGTATGTCTGTATTTTTTTCAGCCCTTTTATTTTAGTTTTTGCTTCGGGTTTGGCTCTAAGTAGGTATAATTGTAGTTCTTAGTTTCAGCCATGATACCATTTACTCAGAGGATTTATTTCGCCTTCAAAATTCAGTTTACGACGAAAAAAACTTATTTGATATCGATATCATTAAATCAAAATTTGACTTACATCCATTCATTTTTCTTTCAGTCTACATTTTCACTTGAACTGGAAACAACTATTGCTTTTTAGTTTTTCGTGCCAACGTCCAAAGAGTCTGAGCTCCAGGACCATGGATTAGTTTTAAAGCTTTCATTACACCCGAGCAACGCCGGGCTATACTGCTAGTTATGGATAAAAATAGGGAATTGTATATGGTGCATTTTTCTTCCGAAATGTAGCATTAGCAAAAAAATTCATGGATGTAGATTAAAAAAAAGACCTCAGAATGAAGTCAAATCCGTGAAAAGTGTTTGTCCTTTAACAATCAATTGTGCTTAGAGAACGAGAAATCGGAGAACCGATTTCGAATTTCAGTTGAATTCGTTACATTAACTAAACAGCAATTATCCTCAAGAAAGGTATTAATTCTCCGTCCTGCCATATGTTAAACAGCAGGGCAACGAGTCTACCACAGAAAGAAATAACATCTTACTGCTGAATAATCTTCCGCCTAGCCAGTCTCTTTCAAGACATGATTACCCAAGCGTGTATCACGTATGTATTTAACTGACCAACTGTGTTTAGTTTAATTTTTACCCTATATAAGCCCGTGGGTAGAAAGAAAAACTGATAATATAGCGAGGGTTACAAATCATTCCACGGGACCCTCAGTCAGTGTTGTTTTGCTGCTTCGCAGGGATCGAAGGTTTGACGCACAACATTGCTAAAGGTATGTGCGTTATGGTGCAGTAGATATCGACTCGAAACGACAAATCGAGGAGCCGAGTTCAAATTCAAGTTCAATTCTTTGCATTCACTTACGCACAAATACCCCTGGGAAAGGTATTAATCCATTTCTTTCCTCCAGTTATGGGTTAAATAATACGACAAACTGGGTTCTATGGCCTTGGCTAGCAACCAGTCTACCGCAGAAAGTAATGGCAACTTACTGCGAGATAATCTTCTACGCAGTCAGTCATCTCTCGAGACATGATCGCCCAAAGCGTGTATCACGTATGGCACTTAACTGACTGAATATAATAGTTGAAAACATGATTAAGGCTTCTACTGGGTATAAAGTGGGAGATCAGTTTTATATTGTTATGAAGTCATAAAATGATCCCCCTCTAATTACTATTTAATAATATATCTCTTCCTCCTCTAGCTATGAGTCAACTAACAGGACATATGGTGTTCTATAGCCTTGGCTGGCAACCAGTCTACCGCAGAAAGTAATGGCAACTTACTGCGAGATAATCTTCTACGCAGTCAGTCATGTCTCGAAAGAGACATGATCGCCCAAAGCGTGTATCACGTATGGCACTTAACTGACTGAACATAGTAGTTAAAAACATGATTAAGGCTTCTACTGGACATAAAGGGGGATCAGTTTTATATTGTTATGAAGTAATAAACTGATCCCCCACTAATTACTACTTAATAATATAGCTCTTCCCCCTCTACCTATGAGTCAAAAAACAGGACAGATTGGGTTCTATAGCTCTGACTGGTAACCAGTCTACCACAGAAATCAATGGCAACCTACTGCGGGAAAATCTTCTGCTCAGTCAGTCATGTTTCTTTCGAGACATGATCGCCCAAAGCGTGTATCACGTATGGTACTTAACTGACTGCTAAAGAATCATTGTTATCTCGTCTCGAAGATAAGACGCTCATGTAACGAGTATGCTGAACGCTGAACTATTAAGGCCTTGTACCAGATTTGACGACGATTTATAAATAAAAAGACTACGTTTGTTTTTGTTTTTTTCACGTTTGTATTCTTTTGTTACTTTTTCTAATTTCTTTTCAATATTTCTCCCCTACCGCAACAACCTCACCCCTAACATTTCAGGCCCAATTTTGATATCCCTAACTTACTGTTGTCTCTACACTCCTATTTTTTTAATACCTTTCCGTTCAATTCCCAGCAAATCTTTCATTTCAAATCCTTTCTTAAAAAAATGCTTCCCCTACCCCGTTTCACCCCTTGAATTTTCGTATTTCTTTCCTTTTTTATTTATTTTTATTTTTTTCAAGCTGCCTGTTTCCCGCTTTTAAAAGTAAATCTTGCCAATTGTGTACTTGACAGTTCTTTATAGAAAGAACTCTGATTGGTCGAGTGCGGCCGTCTCCCACCAATTAAATGCTTAATCCCGACCCAGGCGCAATGATCCTCGATTGACACACATGCACACACGGGCACCCGGACTATCCATCACCGACACAATCACTGTCACAGACGGCCCTTACCATAACGCCCTCGAAAACCCCTCACATACGATTACTAAAACCTTGACGCGTCCAGGCACCACAAGCCCGCGTCTCTTCAGATGAAATCGCCCCAATTTCATTCTTTCATTGCTTTCGACTTTCTTTTTTCTTACGTTTGACCTTCCCCTCTGTTCCGGTTTTGCTTTTCTTTCTTTCTTTCTTTCTTTCTTTCTTTCTTTCTTTTAGTCTTACGTTTTTCTATTCTTTCTTTTCTTTTAGTATTTGGCATTATTATCCTTCCTGTCTATCCGTATCTTTGTTTGTTCGTTTGTTTGTTTGTTTGGTTCTTTCTTTCTTTCTTTCTTTCTTTCTTTCTTTCTTTCTTTCTTTCTTTCTTTCTTTCACAGTGGTTTATACTCAATCTTCCTCTTTCTTTTTTTTTCTTTTAGTCTTGGATTTTCTTTCTTTCTTTCTTTCTTTCTTTCTTTCTTTCTTTCCCATTGTTTTGCACTTAACTTTTCTGTTTATTTTCTTTTTTTTTATTTTCTTTCTTTCTTTTTTTTCTTTCTTTCTTTCTTTCTTTCTTACAAGTCATGTTGTACTTCGCTTTCTTTTTTTGTTATTTTTCGCTTTTTCTTGTTTTTGTTTACATTTTTATCTATATTTCTACACTTTCTTTTGTTTCATAATCCTTTCTTTCATTTTTACTTCTTTCTTTCTTTCTTTCTTTCTCTTTCTTTCTTTCTTTCATTCTTTCTTTCTTTCATTTTTACTTCTTTCTTTCTTTCTTTCATTTTTAGTTCTTTCTTTCTTTCTTTCTCTTTCTTTCTTTCTTTCATTCTTTCTTTCTTTCATTTTTACTTCTTTCTTTCTTTCTTTCTTTCTCTTTCTTTCATTCTTTCTTTCTTTCATTCTTTCTTTCTTTCTTTCATTTTTACTTCTTTCTTTCTTTTTCTTTCTTTCTTATAACACGTACTCTTTTTCTAATCTTTCTTTCTTTCTTTATTTCTTATAACAGCTACTCTTTTCCTTTCTTTCTTTCATTCTTTCATTCTTTCATTCTTTCTTTCTTTGTTTCTTTCTTTCTTTGATATGTACCTTTTATTGTCTGTTTCTTCCTTTCTTTCTTATAACGCTGCTCTATCTTTTTCCTTTCCTTTTTTTATAGTTTCTATTTTTCTTTCTTTCTTTGTTTCTTTGTTTCTTTCTTTCAATACCTATTCTATCTCTTTCTCTCTTCTTATTTCTTTCTTCTTTTTTATTTCTTTTATAATCTGTCCTTTTTTCTTTCTTTCTTCCTTTCTTTCTTTATATATTCTCTGTCTTTTTCTTCCTTTCTTTCTTTCGATTTATAGTATCTATCCTTTTCTTTGTTTCTTTCTTTCTTTCTTATAAAACCTTTCTCTTTCTTTCACCTTTTTTCTTTTTTCTTTCTTTCTTTTTATAATCTCTATCCTTTTATTTCTTTCTTTCTTTCTTTCTTTCTTGACAACAACCGTTATATAAACCCTTAAGTCTTTCCTGTTTGTCTCACCTCCCCTCTACCCACTTCCATTTCCCGCGTCTTTGTTACCATTCCCCTTAAAAGGAAACCCCTTCGTATCATATCTCACAACATTATTATCACCATCGACCCGCACATCATATGACCCTGTTCGACAGCCTCGTTCTCATTCTATTTTCTCTCTTCCCCGACCCCCATTTTTTCAGCATCTTCTTCTCAGATTGTCCCAACCCCATCTTCTGTACGCCTCATCGAACAGGGGCCGTCACTTAACTCTTCCACACAACTAAACCCATTGTTTTTTGCACAAAAGAAGAAACAAACAAACACAGACACATTTTTTTTAATCAGAAAAAAACAAAAAACAAACTAGAAAAGAAATAACAGCAGAGAAAAAGAATAAAACAATAAAAATAAAAGTTTTAGGGTTAGAAAAATATGTTACATGGAAGAAAGTAAACATATTTACCAATTGTCGACATCCCCACACATTGCATACCAACAAATGTTTTCTTTTAAGTGACAAGGACAAACTTGAAACATGGATAGTTTTAAATTGTTAAGAGGGAATAGAGAAGCTGAAAAATAGGTACCTTTAATTTGTTAAGTTAAAACAGAGTACCTGAAATATGGATCCATTTAATTTATTAAGTTAAAACAGAGTACGTGAATATGGATTCACTTAATTTATTAAGTTTAAACAGAGTACCTGAAATATGGATCTATTTTATTTATTAAGTTAAAACAGGGGACCTGAATATGGATCCGTTTAATATTTTAAGTTAAAACAGAGTACCTGAATATGGATCAATTTAATGTATTAATTTAAAACAGAGTACCTGAATATGGATTCATTTAATTTATTAAGTTAAAACAGAGTACCTGAATATGGATCCATTTGATTTATTAAGTTAAAACAGAGTACCTGAATATGGATCCATTTAATTTGTTAAGTTAAAACAGAGTACCTGAAATATGGATTCATTTGATTTATTAAGTTTAAACAGAGTACCTGAATATGGATCCATTTGATTTATTAAGTTAAAACAGAGTACCTGAATATGGATCCATTTAATTTGTTAAGTTAAAACAGAGTAGCTGAAATATGAATCCAATTGAATTATTAAGTTAAAAAAACAGTACCTGTATATAGATTCATTTAATTTATTAAGTTAAAAGAGAGTACCTGAATATGGATCCATTTAATTTGTTCAGTTTAAACAGAGTGCCTGAATATGGATCCATTTGATTTATTAAGTTAAAACACAGTATCTGTATATGGAGTCATTTAATTTATTAAGCTAAAACATAGTACCTGAAATATGGATTCATTTGATTTATTAAGTTTAAACAGATTACCTGAATATGGATCCATTTGATTTATTAAGTTAAAACAGAGTACCTGAATATGGATCGATTTAATTTGTTAAGTTAAAACAGAGTACCTGAAATATGAATCCATTTGATTTATTAAGTTAAAAAACAGTACCTGTACATAGATTTATTTAATTTATTAAGTTAAAAGAGAGTACCTGAATATGGATCCATTTAATTCGTTAAGTTAAATTAGAGTACCTAAAATATGAATCCATTTGATTTATTAAGTTAAAAAACAGAGTACCTGAATATGGATCCATTTAATTTATTAAGCTAAAACAGAGTACCTGAAATATGGATTCATTTGCTTTATTAAATTTCCTCCTTGGATTTTATCAAGATTCTCTAAATATATAGCAGGAGCACCGGACCATATATGGCAGCAACATTCAAAGCATGGATGAATGGTAGACTTATAAATATGTAAGATAGATTCTTGAGAGAAACATTGCAGATTCCTCCTTGGATTTTATCAAGATTCTCTAAATATATAGCAGGAGCACCAGACCATATATGGCAGCAACATTCAAAGCATGGATGAATGGTAGACTTATAAATATGTAAGATAGATTCTGGAGAGAAACATTGCAGATTCCTCCTTGGATTTTATCAACATTCTCTAAATATATAGCAGGAGCACCGGACCATATATGGCAGCAACATTCAAAGCATGGATGAATGGTAGACTTATAAATATGTAAGATAGATTCTTGAGAGAAACATTGCAGATTCCTCCTTGGATTTTATCAAGATTCTCTAAATATATAGCAGGAGCACCGGACCATATATGGCAGCAACATTCAAAGCATGGATGAATGGTAGACTTATAAATATGTAAGATAGATTCTTGAGAGAAACATTGCAGATTCCTCCTTGGATTTTATCAAGATTCTCTAAATATATAGCAGGAGCACCAGACCATATATGGCAGCAACATTCAAAGCATGGATGAATGGTAGACTTATAAATATGTAAGATAGATTCTTGAGAGAAACATTGCAGATTCCTCCTTGGATTTTATCAAGATTCTCTAAATATATAGCAGGAGCACCGGACCATATATGGCAGCAACATACAAAGCAAAGATGAATGGTTAACTTATAAATATGTAAAAGATTCTAGTGAGAAAAAATGTCTAGCACAACGCAGTGAATCAAATTTCTTAGCAGTTGAACTCGCAAATGATTCATTATACCCCTTTTACCATTGGGTTTTAGTAAGTCAATAATAAGACAACCTCAAGAAATTTGGCCAGGTGAACTCAATAAATAGGTTTCACATAAACTCATCTAAACTCAAAGAGTTCATTTGTTGGAAGCGTGTTAAATTCTGCATCTTCAATATTCAAATGAACTATTTATTGACTAAATAATAACGGTTTCAAAAACCTGTGTTAAGATCAACAGTTATTACACATCTTCTTCTTCTTCTTCTTCTTCTTCTTCTTCTCTGTGCCCTGTTCTTTCAGGACGTAAGCGATCATGGCCTTCCACGTCTCCCTATCCCTGGTGGCTCATATCACGCTTTCTCCTGTTACACCACACAACCCTCATTCTGTCATCCACTAGCTCAAGACAATAAATCTAGATAATAAATGTACAGAAATTAGCATGACCACGAAATGGGGGATCAGTTTATATGTTGATTATAATATAGATTGGATCCCACATTTTATATCCACATTATAATTTCTTACAAACAATTGGCATATATATTCTTCTTCTATGTGCTATGTCCTTTCAGGACGTAGGCGATCATGGCTTTCCACATCTCCCTATCCCTGGTGGCTCTTAGCACGCTTTCTCCTGTTACAACACACAACCCTCGTTCTGTCATCCACCTGCTTAGGTCCTTCAAATATGTTATCCGCTGCTTTCCTCTGTATCCTTTTCCCTCTATCCGACCTGTTAGTATCAGATTCTCCAAGCCATCCTTCCTCATTGCATGTCCCAGGAACTTTAGTTTTCTCTTCCTGATGCTCAATATTAATTTCCTTTTGGTTTCCATCCTTTCCAAAACCTCATCATTGCTCACATGCTCGATCCATGATATCCGCAGCATCCTTCTGTAGGACCACATTTTAGCTGCTTCAAGTTTTTCTTTCATCTTCGAATGTCATATTGAAGAACCGATATCACATGGCAATCCAGTACTCTCTTCTTTGTTTCTAGCGAAATTGTCCTGTTTCTTAATACATTATTCAATTTCTGGAATGCTTCCTTCACCATGTCAATTCGCCTTCGGATCTCTGTGTCGCACTTTCCGTCTTCTGTTAGAACACATCCTAGGTATTTAAACTTTTGCACCTGCTTGATTTTAGCTTCCCTCACCTGTACTTAACATTTTGGGCTGTCCTTTTTGCTGATGACCATGCATTCAGTTTTCTTGCAGTTTATTTGTAGTTCTTTCTTGTTACTCTCTTCAGCTACCTTCTATAGGTGGTCTTGTAGTTTCCTTTCTGTGTCTGCTATCAGCACTGTATCATCAGCGTACTTTATATTGTTTAAATTGCGGCCTCCGACGACGAATCCTGGCATAACTTCTAGGGTTCTCAGAATAGTCTCGCTGTGCAATTTGAATAGATCCGGTGAAAAGACACATCCTTGTCTTACGCCCCTTTCAATCTTTGTATATCTGCTGAATTCGTTACCTGTCCGTATGCAGGCAGTTTGTTGCCAGTAGAGATTCATGATTACTCTTAGGTCTTTCCTAAATATGTCGAGGCTGCTAAGCATCTCCATCAATTCTTTGTGGCGTATTTTGTCTTGGCATAATCAATAAAACATAAACCTTCCTCATTTGTATTGCACTATCGGAGAACATCCTAATCATAAATATGGCGTTCCTTGTTATAGTGTCTTTGGCGAAAGCGCATTGTTCTCGTGCTATCTCTGGCCTGATTCTGCTTCTCGCTCTATTCATCAGGATTCGGACGATCGGTTTTGTTATATGGTTCATTAAACTGATGTTTCAAACACTTATCAAAACAGAAAATGCAGCAACAAATGATCATAGTGACTCTCAGGTGGCCCAACATTTGGCTTTAATCATTAAAGATTTCGGAATCTTAGAGGAGCACGGCTGCATTTTACTGATAACAACTGGTTGAAATGAATACTATTCTTCTTCTTCTATGTGCCCTGTCCTTTCAGGACGTAGACGATCATGGTTCTCCATGTTTCCCTATACCTGGTGGCTCTTAGCACGCTTTCTCCTGTTACACCACACAACCCTTATTCTGTCATCCACTAGCTCAAGACAATAAATCTAGATTATAAATGTATAGAATTAACATGGACACGAAATGGGGGATCAGTTTATATATTGATTATAATATAGAATATATCCCCCATTTTATATCCACATTATGATTGCTTATAAACAGTTGGCATATATATTCTTCTTCTATGTGCCTTGTCCCTTCAGGACGTAGGCGATCATAGCCTTCCACGTCTCCCTATTTTTGGTGGATCATAGCACGTTTTCTCCTGTTACACCACACAACCCTTATTCTGTCATCCATTAGCTCAAGGCCATAAATTTAGATTATAAATATATAGAAACTAGCATGGCCACGAAATGGGGGATTATTTTATTTATTGATTATAATATAGAATTAATCCCCCATTTTATGCCCACATTATAATTTCTTATAATCAGTTGGCATATATATTCTTCTTCTATGTGCCCTGTCCTTTCAGGACGTAGGCGATCATGGCCTTCCACGTCTCCCTATCCCTGGTGGCTCTTAGCACGCTTTCTTCGGTTACACATCGCAACTCCCGTTCCGTCATCCACTTGCTCAGGCCTTTCAAATATGTTATCCGCTGCCTTCGTCTGTCTCGATTTCTTTCTATCTAACCTGTTAGTATCAGGTTCTCCAAGCCCTCCTTCCTCATTGCATGTCCCAGGAACTTTAGCTGTCTCTTCCCGATGCTCACCATTAATTTTCTTTTCGTTGCTATTCTTTCCAACACCTCATCATTGCTCGCATGCTCGGTCTACGATATCCACTGCATCCTTCCGTAGAACCACGTTTCTGCTGTTTCAAGTTTTTTTTCTCATCTTCGATGATATTGTCCAGTATTCACTGCCGTC
Source organism: Ascarosepion bandense (assembly GCA_037127315.1). NCBI lineage: Eukaryota > Metazoa > Mollusca > Cephalopoda > Sepiida > Sepiidae > Ascarosepion > Ascarosepion bandense. The sequence goes on along the minus strand of JBBBDQ010002003.1, from coordinate 1,090,748 downwards.
TTGAAGAACTGATATCACATAGTAATTCAGTACTCTCTTCTTTTTTTCTAGTGAAATTTGCCTGTGTGTTAGTAATTTGCTCAGCCTGTGGAACGCATCTTTCGCCATGCCAATTCGGATTCGGATCTCTGTGTCGCAATTACCATTTCCTGTTAGAACACTTTCTAGGCATTTGAATTTTTGGACTTGCTTGATTCTGGTATCCCCCACCTCTATTTGTCATTTTGGGTTGTTCTTTTTGCTGATGACCATGCATTCAGTTTTGTTACAGTTTATTTGTAGTCCATTTTGGTCACTTTCCATAGCTACCTTCTGTAGGAGGTCTTATAGTTTTCTTTCTATGTCTCCTATCAACATTGTATCATCTGCAGACGCGGCAAAATGCAACTAGGATTCGTCAAACGACGACATCCAAGATTATTTTCTAGCAATTCTCTACTACATATTGCCAGGATGGTACTTCAGAAGACTTCCGATTTGAGATCCAAGACATTGCCACATCTACCGTATTTCCCTAGTCTCTCACCCACTGGGTGGGTGCCTTTTTGCTGTAAGACTAATGACCAATTCAGACCAGTTTAAGACCAGCTTTGAACTAAGCTATCGCGTGAGCGGGGGCTGGATATTATTTGACCAGTTTACCTGGTCGTACGCACTCAGGTTCTCCACGTTTAAAAAAAACCTTATGTCACATCTATTTCCAGTGGGGGAGAAGAGTAAATATCCTGGGTGCCACTTTTTCAATCAACTTGACAATTTTTAAAACCAGAGGACAGTCCGTGGCGAAGAAAATGCCGAAAATGCATTAAAAGGTTTTTTTGATTGTAAGTCAAATGTTGATATGTATAAATAATCAGCGTTCCTATTTTGAAAGATTAAATCACTGTTTAAATACATTAGTTCAAGTATAAAATTTGATTAAAATATCAGGTATTACTTAAAAGGACAACGTTAATAAATCCTGATATTTCATAATTTAGAGAATATATATAATGTATATGAAACTCAGCATTGTATATTAACATACAAACGAAAAACAAAGTATAGATATGATAATAGGAAGGGAGTAAGATAGATAGATAGATAGATAGATAGATAGATAGATAGATAGATAGATAGATAGATAGATAGATAGATAGATAGATGTGAATAGGCTGAGATAGATAGATAGATAGATAGATAGATAGATAGATAGATAGATAGATGTGAATCGGCTGAGATAGATAGATAGATAGATAGATAGATAGATATGAATAGGCTGAGATAGATAGATAGATAGATAGATAGATAGATAGATATGAATAGGCTAAGATAGATAGATAGATAGATAGATAGATAGATAGATAGATAGATAAAATAAAGACAAGAGGAAAACCTTATTTTAAATCGCCTACGCGTTTCGTCCTTTGGTGGACTTCATCAAGGCAAAAAGACGAAATGAGTTTTATTCTAAATTACGTATCTATAAACAAACAATGTTGGTAACCACAAAGACGCTCACAAGTCATTTCAAAAGATCAACAGAATATTTTAATTTTTTGAATTTCTTCATGTCAAGAGATGTTAAAATGAAGGGAATTCAACCGTTTTCCTTGGACTTTTTATTATGTATGTTAGTCTGTTTTAGTATAATTTCCATAAGTAAAGGTGAGATAGATAGATAGATCGCTAGATCGATAGATAGATAGATAGATAGATAGATAGATAGATATGAACAGAATGAAATAGATAGATATCTGAGAGAGAGAGAGAGAAATGGACAGAGTGAGAGATTGAGAATGATATATATAGAAAGAGATGGGATAGAGATGAAGTGATATATATTTTTTTAATCATATCACCCCGAGCAAGGCGGTAATGCCACTGATGTGCAGGGGGCTACGTAAGAGTGACAAGATTGGAAAAGAGAAAACCGGAAACCACATCCTAACCCGGGAACTAGGGATGAGCCTCTTCACCTGTTCAGTAGACGTGTGTGGAGTGTGAACCGAGCGATAGTTTAGTCTCTCTACTCCAATTGGAAAAAAATAATGAAAAGGAGATAGAGGGAGATGGAAAGTGTTGTGGAGAAAATATGACATGCCGGTAACGCAAGTGAATTAAGCATGTCACCTTAAATAAACAACTCAAAGATAGTTCAACGTCAGAGTTCCGAGAGATTTTGGCAGAGAATCGTCGGAGTCTGTCGAGTCAAAAATTTATAACCGTTAGTAACGAGTTATAACAGCGGCGACGAGGAATCGAAATTTTGAGGAGTAGCAAAAAGCACCCTTTTTGCTGCGGGGCACATAGTATCATTGACGATGGGAAATTAGAACCAAGTGATGATTTTTTTTTTTTGCCGCGTCTAAAAAAACAAAAAAACATATATTCTTAAATTATTAACCCAAGTGGGAAAATTACAATGAGAAAATGAATTCCTTTCCATTCACATGGCTGAACTATCACAAATTACGATGAGTGTACACCATTATGCAAATTAATTGAAACAGATTAATTTCTTTAGCCTTGGTTGACAACCAGTCGTCTGAAGAAAGAAATGGCAACAAACTGCGGGAAAATCTACCTAGTCAGTCATGACTCTAAAGAGACATGATCGTCCAAGCGTGTATCACGTATGGTTCTTAACTGACTGATCTAGATAAAAGAATTGATTAGAAGGATAAGGTGGTTTCTGTAAAGGCAACCAACTGCGGGAAAATCTTCTGCCTAGTGAGTCATGAATTTAAAGCGTGTATGACATATAACTACACTGACCTTTACTACGCCCGGACGATATAGGGATTTGCGTAGAGTCAACATCTAGTTAGCTAGGAATAACTGCGGTTAGTCTTGGTTATAACGAAAAACAACTTCCGGCAATAGAGCCTCTAATTGGGAGATTGGAGATATTGAGGAGATGGAACTACTTTATAATTGCTGTTGTTCCAAAGTAAAACCCTGACCCGGGGTTGCAGCACCTGTTAGGGTCCCACCTATGAGGAAATTGTGACCCACTCAAAAAAATAAAATAAAATAAAATAAAATAAAAATAAAAAATCACTGTAAAAGACAAAATATATTTTTATATAAATGACAAGCAAACTGCAACGACTTCAAAGATGAGGACAATAGTCTAAATACTGTAAATATACCCCAGTGATTGTAATGAAGGGATCGGTTCGAAATTCCTAGCACCTGAAGAAGGCAGGAGCGTACAACAGCCGAAACGTCGTACAAATGGCAACAAAGATGAGGAAAATAGTCCGAATAATGTAAATACCGTAAATATACCCCAGTGATTGTTCGGTTCGAAATTCCTAGCAGCTCTCCTTTGCCATGCCAATTCGCCTTCAGATTTCTGTGTCGCACTTTCCATCTCTTGTTAGAACACTTCCTAGGTGTTTAAATAACTTTCCTTTATTGACACGGCAAAAACTGTTGCAGCTTGGATGGCATGTATTACTCCACTCGCTGTATTCACCATTCTTTGCTACTCGGGTTTACATTTATTCAGCTCCTTGCAAAATAATCTCAATGGTAAAAATTTTACTTCTTTGGATTATAAAGAAAAAACATCCGAATGAGTTCTTTGCCAAGAAACAACCAAAATTCTGGACAGATGGAATCTTTAAGTGAAAGAAAAAATGGAGAAAGTTTGTCCAACAAAAAGTTCATTTTTATCTAAATAAATATTTAATGGCATGATTTTGTTTTGTATTTTTATTTCCCTTAAAATTCAGCTTAAGCTCTCCGAACAACCTAATACTTTTTATTGTGATGAGTCTTACACTTTGACAGGTAGAATTTGTGAATTTAAGCGCAGTACTAGATTGGCGGCATGATCTCATCATTTACACTTGAAATAACTGGGTGTGACCGTAAGTTCTATGCTAACAGTTTCTTCTCTTGCTTTCCAAGTCAAATTTGAGCTTTAAAAGTGTAAACTCAATCGTTTTTTTGCTGTTTTCTTAACTTCTGTTCTTTTACTGCTTTTCCTCGTTCATAGAATATTTTTACCATATAATTTCACACCTCAGTACCATCTTTCGTCTCAGTGACTTTATTGTCTAGTTTGGGGTGAAATAATTAATTCTTAAAAAATCAAATATACATTTCATTTCAACCGAACAAAGGGTCCTTCTGCTTGCAGAGAAAGTTGATTAAACCTATATATGAAGTCCATATAATATTTGTGCACAAACTTATATTTTTTGTCCTCGATTGAGCTCTGAGGAGCAATAACCAGTAGCCCCTGACTGGAACTTTAAGGTGAGTTGTATCTTTTTCTTTATTGTTGCTCTTCCTATCTTTATTAATCTCTATCCTTATTAATGTTTTTTCTCATGTGCGTTGTGTTGCAGTGGATATCGGCTCGGAACACAAAATCGAGGAGACGAGTTCGAATTTCAGTTGAATTCATTGCATTCACTTACGCACAAATAACCTTGGGAAAGGTATTAATCCTTCTCTTCCCTCCAGTTATAAATTAAATAACAGGGCAGATTTGGTTCTATAGCATTGGTTGGCAACGAATCTACCTCAGAAAGCAGTGGTCACCTACTGCAGTTAGTCAAGTCTCTTTAAAGACATGATCGCCCAAAGCGTGTATCACGTATGGCACTTAACTGATTGACTGAATATAATAGTTGAAAATATGATTAAGGCTTCTACTGGGCATAAAGTGGGGGATCAGTTTTATATTGTTATGAAGTAATAAACTGATCCCCCACTAATTACTACTTAATAATATAATACATCACTTTTCCCTCTAGCTATGGGTCAAATAACAGGCCAGATTGAATTCTATAGCCTTGGCTTGCAACCAGTCTAACGCAGAAAACAATGGCAACCTACTGCGGGATAATCTTCTGCCCAGCAAGTCATGTCTCTTTCGAGACATGATCGCCCAAATTGTGTATCATTTATTGCACTTAACTGACTGACTGAATATAATAGTTGGCAGCATGGTTAAGGCTTTTACTGGGCATAAATAGGGGATCAGTTTTGTATTGTTATAAAGTAATAAACTGATCCCCCACTAGTTACAATTTAATAATATAATACATCACTTTTCCCTCTAGCTATGGGTCAAATAACTGAACAGATTGGGTTCTATAGCCTTGGCTTGCAACCAGTCTAACGCAGAAAGCTACGGCAACCTACTGCGGCATAATCTTCTGCCCAGTCGGTCATGTCTTGAAAGAGAGATGATTGACCAAGCGTATATCACGTATGGCACTTAATTGACTAATTCTGTCACATTAAGTAAAAAATTGCGTCTTTGTAACTTTATTGCCTTGTTCGGCGTGAAATTATTAATAAAAAGAATAGCTAGATTGAGAAACTTTTGTTGAAAATCGTTTGATGACAGGCGACTTTACTCCTAAAACGTATGCACATTCAATTATAGACAGGCCAAACATTTGCGATCTTTGCCAGTGAATATATTTTTTGTTTGAACAGAGACAACCCAAATCTTGAAAGACCCATGAGTGTAAACTTTCATTTTTTTATGCTTACCTACGTCTATATTTTGGTTGTTTATTTATTTTTTTTCACGGAGTGTGAAAGATGAAGACGACACAAGCTCACAGAAAATACCTCACATCCCACAAACTTTTTCACCATTCTTTCCCACCCGCTCCGCTACACACGTTTCAGATCGCTGATGCCAAGGGACTGGCCCGTCTCTTTTTTACCGATGCCATCACTCAGAGAACTTTTTTTATTCTTAAGTGTCCCACCAACATCTTTGGTGTAATTTAATGAAGATAGGCATCAGTCAACCCTGATTAGTCGACCGGACAAGCGCGTTGCGTGTACAGAACAATTAACGGCAAGATTCTTTCCTTGCGGACTGCAAACAGAATTAGATACTTTCTTGATTTTGTTTTTCATTTGGAGAGGTTACGAGGCGAATCAACGCAAGTCAGAGAATGTCTTAAAAAACAGATGAACGTGTCTTGAAAAATATGATTTCTGAGAAATATACCAAGAAGGCAAAGATGACGTGGGTACTAGAGGGAGATCAAGTGAAGTTGGAAAAAAAATGTCATAAAATGTTCTAAACAAAATCAGAACTCGGCCACAAAGAAGCAATTGCGAAATCGTTGATAAAATTCGAACAAGGAGTTCCTTTATAATATGAGATATCATAGGTAGGATTTATGAATAAAAAAGGAAAAAAAAAGGCGTGAGAAAGTAATTCATGTTAATAACTAATAAAAATGGAATCATATATGAATTAAATCCGGCAAAATGATGGAATAAATAACATTTTTTTTTATAATCATATCATCCTAAACAAGGCAGTTTACTGTCACTGTTGTTACATATGAAGAAAGTTATGAGAAAGAGTGGCAGGTTATAGGGGGTTTCAGGAAGTGGGTAAGAAAAAGATGACTGTGGCCATAAAGTGTTGGATCAATTTATCTATTGATTGTAATGTAGAATTCATCCCCCAATTTATATCCGCATTATAATAGTACAAATCTTTTTTTAATAATCATATCGCCCAAGCAAGGCATTATACTGCCACTGTTGTGCAGAGGGTTACATATGAGGAAAGTTATGAGAAAGAGTGACAGGTTATAGGGGGTGTCAGGAAGTGGGTAAGAAAAAGATGACTGTGGCCATAAAGTGTTGGATCAATTTATCTATTGATTGCAATGTAGAGACATGATCGCCCAAGCGTGTGTCGCGTATGGCATTTAACTGACTGACTATTTCAGGGATATTTTGAGGCTATCTGTAATAAACATGAGGACATGACGTCTTGTTCATTCTGAGAGCAGTCATCATTGACGTAACAATCGTCCCAGTGTGCTATTAACCGGTACCATATTTGTGCTATATTAGTTATGGCCACTGGTTTCGAAGGTATATATTTTTAAAAATTCAGAAAAAAATATTTGAAGTTAATATTAGTACTTCGTAAGTAATTTGAATTTAATAAAAGGTATTAATCTTCTCACAAATAGACAAACAGTGAAACAAAATATTAATTTTAATTAATTTAATACGTATTAAAAATACATGATATGTATATATCATGGATATATCAATGGAACAAAGTCTGATGCGTATTCAGTTCACTGTTTTGCTGTTCATTATATCGCATTCGTTTGTTGGATAGCAAATAACTTTTATCATGAGTGAGTAAATGAACAATGTAGCCATAATAATATAAAACTAAAATGAAAATGTAAAAAACAAAAAAAAAATTAAAACGAGTCAAATATCCTGACAGTCTCTCGTGGCATAGAGTTTTACTATTGTTTCTTTCTTTTCTGGAAAATCCCCGCGTACCGGCAGACGATGGCTCGCGTACCGGCGGCGGTATGCGTACCACACTTTGAGTAGCACCGATATAGTTGATAAAGGAAAATTAAATACATACTTTGCTTAATGGTTTAGCTTGAAATCGAGTTTGTCTAGCTAAGATATTACAAGTATTTTCGAATGACAAAACCCAGCTTTATTCGAAAATACGCAACTCCCGTCGACGTAAAAAAAATTAAATTAACTTAAGTCACTGGTGCCTCTGCAACAGGTGTTTACTCATGCAACCAGATTGGCAACTATGTCCCACCCGTGCACAGTTAGATTAACCAAATGCAGACGACAATTCTACTCCTGTAGCTTCTTTTCTCTCGCACTTCCCTCCTGTGGAACTCGCTCCCATATACTTGCTTTCCTGACGGCTACAACCTCCAGGAATTTAAATGCAATGTCAATACTCAATGTCAATACTCATCTATTGACCACTTGACTCTAGTTCTTTCACCACTCTGTATATCCTTTCCTTTCTCTCTACCTTTGCAACTGTCATCACACCTGTATTCCCATCCTTCTCTTGCTCGTTTCTAACTGGATCGACTTCCTCTTCACTCTCTTCTACTTAATCTTTTTACTCTTATGTTGCCCCCTGCACATCAGTGGCATTACCGCCTTGCTCGGGGTGATACGATTAAAAAAATTATCTGTTACACTAAATTTAAAACGGTCAACCTCATTATAAAAAAAAACAATTCAGCCACGAGATTCAAATTACAACGAACCAACATTATTTACGAACACACATGTACTTTGAAAAACTGCGTTCTTGATCCTAATTTCGTAAACAATTATATCGACTATACCACTACGAAACTAACTCAAAGACTAACGCTTCATCTCTCTCAACGAAGCTCAGTTCGATCTCATTTAAACAGAGATGGAGACCTACCAAAACCTTATCCGAAATATATTTTTGAGAACACAAATATCATAGCAGAGGCTTTATTAGTAAGAAGGTAAAATCCAACACTCAATAACATCAGCTACGAACACGCTAAGAACATGCTGACCGTGTTCGGTACATAACGCATAGCAATATTCTACATTATACATAACGCCACATACATTCTGTAACACGTAAAATAAGATTCATTCTCGATAATGGCTAAAAGTATAGCCGAAAGCGCTCGGATAAACAAAACATTTAGACAATTTTAATATAATTTCTGTCCTCAAAAGAAAACAGAAATCATAAGATCACATAAACAACTTGTCGTTCATTGAAACGTGCTTATATATATATATATATAGTCATCCGCAGACAGATCTGTTTCGCTGTATCACAGCTCGTCAGTACGGTTAGACTCCGATTGCTTTTAACCCAGGATTGAAACCCGACCGAATTGGCCCCGAAACATGAGTTATAAACTAAAAAAGACATTATCTAAAACGGAATCACTAGATATAGAGAAATCAACATTAGAAGCCACAAGATTCAGTAGGAAGACGTGAGAAATGATTGCTGTCGAAATGTTTAACAATTACGCCAACAAAACCTTCATTGTTTCATTATTATAAGTGTCAACTTCTTTTCCAAAATCTTATTAAAGTAATTATATTTCACAGGAAAATAAACAAAGATGATTAAGTCTTGCTTTTAACGCCTGCAATGTTTTAATTTTGTTTTATACGTTTCAATAATTCCTTATATTTCGTCCGGGTTTATTAATTTTATTTGCGGTTTGTACGAATTCTGGTGTGTGCATTGGCTGGGTTAAGGCATTTCGACAACCCACTTTCCCATCTTCATCAAGACACCGTACAAATGGCTTTTACAATTAGAGGTTTTATTTTTATTTAAAGACAACTAATTAAAAAAAAAAAGACAAAAAAACAATAAAAAAAAAACAAACATATTATTTACACAGTGAATTTCTGTCAAATATAACAACGTCAGTTGTTCGATGAAAATATCTTTTTGTAGGCTTTTCTTGCTTTCTTTTTTTTCCCCCCCAGCTGATTTTCCAGTCTAAATGCGACGATAAGGAAAAGTGTGGAATAGCAAACCTCGGGGATGTGGACAAAATCAATTCTGGTTGCTGTTAAATAAATGGATTAGATTTGAGGACCATTAAAGTTAATTACCTTCTAGGAGTAATTAATTGTGAGGTTCTTAAAAAGAATAAACATTTTCTTACATGAAAGCCCTTGCGAAGAATTAAGGGTACCGGTTTCTTTTTAGGCTTTGAAAATTCTTTCTTTTGCGGAAACATACTGCAGAAATTGATTTCACTTTCTAACCACGCATGTAGGTAAACCAATAAGTCTGGACAAAAAAAGAATTTAATTTAGAGAAACCAATATATATTTTCGGCATAATCTCCTCCATTGTTAAGGCACTTAATTTAATTAACTAGGAGCATAGACCAACACTAATATAATTAAATCATCCTGATTTGATGGTAAATTTTTAGGCAGACAGACAGACGAATAGATAGATAGATAGATAGATAGATAGATAGATAGACAGACAGAACGAGAAGGATAAATATATGTATATATATACACACACACACACACACACATATATATATATATATATATATAGATATGAATAGATGGATATAGATAGATAGATAGATAGATAGATAGATAATGAACATACTGAGGTAGATAGAAAGACATAAATAGATATGACTAGACTGAGATATATATACAGTACTGCGCAAAAGTATGGATAGATAGATAGATATGAATAGAAGGATCTATATATATATATATATATATGCATGTTAGTGAAATAGAAGATGACTATTGACTATACATGTGAATTCTTGAAGATTGTAGCGGTCAAAAGCAAGTAAACGAAAGTGAATTCCACATGCGGGAAGTGCGAGAAAAGAAGCTTATGAAGTAGAATTTTCGTTTACAATTTATTGGTTTCACAGTAAAAGGTTGGGACCTAGTTACAAATCTCGTGTCTCAAGCAAATTCATGTATGGGGGGAGGTACCAGTGAGCTAAGTTTATCTGGACAGAAGCCATAAAAGTATTTGTAGAATAGACACAGGGAAACCACATTGCGCTGGAGTAGATAGATCTATCTATCGCCCGGTTCACACTCCACCCATGTCTATTGAACAGGTTAAGAGGCTCATCCCTTGTTCCCTGTTTAGGATGTGGTTTCCGGTTTTCTCTTTTCCAATCTTCTCACTTTGTTTTTTTTTTTTTCTCTTTTCCAATCTTTTCACTATTACGTAGCCCCCTGCACATCAGTGGCGTTACCGCCTTGCTCGGGGTGATACGATTAAAAAAAAAAAAAAAAAAGTGACTGTATCCGAGCTGCCAAGACGGGATCGATCATATTACAGATTCTCCGTTGTATTTTATCAAGGACCTCTAGGTGGATAGCAGGGGCACCCGACCAGATATGGCAGCAGTATTCAATGCACGGGCGGATGGTAGATTTTTATATGTGCAGGATTGCTTCAGACGGGAAAAACATTCTGACCCTACACAGAGAACCGACATTGTTATCAGCGGATTTAGCTATGGATTCTACATAGTCATTCCACCTGAGATCTGTTGTAAGAGTTAGTTGTTTTGCTTTCATGGAGTCTAGACTGACCAATGCTAATGAGAGGTAGGAGCGATTGTCTGTGATGGTTAATACATAGTCTACTTTTTAGCAATGTAAAATTGACATAAACATATAATTATATTATATTATATCAAGCTCTATAATACTCATTATATTGAGCACTGTTTATAATAAAATAAATGCCAGAGCACTCAAAATATAAAAAAAACCTTGAGTCCTCTTCACTTGGAATTATATTTATATATATATATATATATATATATATATATATATATATATATATATATATATATATACAAAAATAGGACATATATTCATCGGTATACAGTCCTGTTTCGCAGCTTACCTGTACGCTTAGATATTAGGGTGTTTTATACATAATATTCGTTGTCCACATACAAACCTGTTTCGCTTGATCACAGCTCATCAGCCTGGATAGACCTACATTTGCTTCTGGTCGGGATCGAAACACGACCGATTCGGTTTCAATCCAAGTCGCTAACCCCTAAGACATAGGCATATGGAATTAGAGAAGGGAAATTTTAGCTTGCTTTTTATCAGTCAGTTAAGTGCCATACGTGATACACGCTTCGGGCGATCATGTCTCTTTCGAGACATGACTGAATGGGCAGAAGATTATCCCGCAGTGGGTTGCCATTGCTTTCTGCGGTAGATTGGTTGCCAGCCAAGGCTATAGAACTCAATCTCTTCTATTATTTGACTCATAGTTAGATAGGGAAGAGATGTATTATATTATTAAGTAGTAATTAGTGGGGGATCAGTTTATTACTTCATAACAATATAAAACTGATCCTCCACTTTATGCCCAGACGAAGCTTTACTTATATTTCCAACTATTATATTCAGCCAGTTAAGTGCCATATGTGATACACGATTTGGGTGATCATGTCTGTTTCGAGACACGACAGACTGGGCAAAAGATTATCCCACAGTAGGTTGCCATTGCTTTCTGCGGTAGACTGGTTGCCAGCCAAGGCTATAGAACCAAATCTCTTCTTTTATTTAACCTATAACTGGAGGCAAGAGACGGGTTAATACCGTTCGCAAGGATATTTGCGTGTAAGTGAATGCAAAGAATTCAACAGGAATTCGAACTCGGGTCCCCGATTTCTCGTTCCGAGCTGATATCCACCGCACTACAACACACATTATTAATATTAATTGTTGAAAATTAAATATTAAAACTGATCAAAGTTAAATATGTAATTAAAATCTAATCTAATCTAAACTTATTTATAAATGGAACTTTGTGTGTGTGTGTGTGTGTGTGTGTGTGTGTGTGTGTGTGTGTGTGTGTGTGTGTGTGTCCGTTACCTATAGACTCCGAAAAGGCTGAACCGATTTTCTTGAAAATGTACACAGTTATACTATAAGCGTCTGCGAGTGTTTTTTAGCAATGTTTTGTGTCGAGGTACCCCCGATAAATATCGAAAATCGGTAATAGAAAAAATCGGGTTTTTGAAAGAATGGTTCGATTTTAATCAAATTTGATACACTCATAGACAAAGACATAAGAAATGATATTCAGAAATTTCAAGGCTGCTGTTCTTACAATAGTGCAGAAAATCTATAATATATATATAAAAGGCAAGATGTTTGTGTATCTGCCTGTATGTCTGTATTTTTTTTTTCAACCCTTTTATTTTAGTTTTTGCTTCGGGTTTGGCTCTAAGTAGGTATAATTGTAGTTCTTAGTCTCAACCATGATACCATTTACTCACAGGACTTATTTAGCCTTCAAAATTTAGTTAACGACAAAGAAACGTATTTGATATCAATTTGACTTACATCCATTTATTTTTCTTTCAGTCTACGGTTTCGCTTTAAATGGAAACAACTATTGCCTTTTAGTCTTTCGTGACAGCGTCCAAAGAGTCTGAGCTGCAGGACCATGGATTAGTTTTAAAGCTTTCATTCCACCCGAGCAACGCCAGGCTATACTGCTAATTATTTATATACAGAGCCAAATATGTATGTGGTTTTTTACAAATAACATTTGAAAATAACATCTCGAATAATCGTTTCAGCGAAATAAATTCGCTTCATCACGATCTTTTTTTAATTGTGGAAAACTTGAAAGTTTTTGAGAATGTGTTTGGGTAAAGACATCGGAAATCTATTTCAGGGACTGAGAAAAAGAGAAAGAAAAGTTGTAGAGAGAGAGAAAAGGAAATTTGTAGAGAGAGAGAGAGAGAGAAAGAAACGGAGAAAGAAGGATTGCTATCATTATGATTAAATCCTGCACATATACAAATCTACCATCCGCCCGTGCATTGAATACTTTCGCCATATCTGGTCGGGTGCCCCTGCTATCCACCTAGGTGTCCTTGACAAAGTCCAACGGAGAATCTGTAATGTGATCGATATCGTCTTGGCAGCTCGGATACAGTCACTTTCTCACCGGCGCAATGTGGCTTCCCTGTGTCTCTTCTACAAATACTTTCACGGCTTCTGCTCAGATGAACTTAGCTTACTGGTACCCCCACCATATATGAATTTCCACGAGCCACAAGATTAGCAACTTAGTCGATGTCATGGTTGGAGCATCTACGCAATCTTTTTTTTTATGTTATCAATCTAGCTGATTAATTCTCCGGTCGTCTTTAGTTATACAATCTTGATAAATGATTTATTTTGTAATTTTTAGATGTAAATAAAAAAAGTTAAAAAGAATCAATAAATAAACAGACTAAACTATCGCTCGGTTCACACTCCACCCTCGTCTATTGAACAGGTGAAGAAGGTTCATCCCTTGTTTCCTGGTTAGGATGCGGTTTCTGGTTGTCTCTTTTTCAATCTTTTCACTCTTTTCTTTTTTTCCAATTGGAGTAGATAGACTAAACTATCGCCCGGTTCACACTCCACCCACGTCTATTGAACAGGTAAAGAGGCTCATCCCTTGTTCCCTGTTTAGGATGTGGTTTCCGGCTTTCTCTTTTCCAATCTTTTTACTCTTACCTAGCCCCCTGCGCATCAGTGTCGTTATCGCCTTGCTTGGGGTGATATGATTAAAAAAAAAAAAATAGAACTGTTTAAAGTTTTTTTACATTGAAAGTGAAAAAATTGTCAATTTTAAATATTTTCATTTCTAAAAATAACGACCAGCATTCATATTTATGACTGTTATTGCAATTTGTAACATACAAGGTGTGTTAGCACGTGCGATACCCTGTCTTCATCAGACGCCGACCAGGGGTGATGTCACGGTTTTGGTGGCCATGGCGGGACCGCCACTACTGGCGCCACCACCAGCGTTTGCCACCAGGCAGTGTATGAAGATTAGTTGTTGATTGTCCCTCTTGTATATTCTCATAAAGAAGTAAATAAAACGATCGTTTCTCTTTGCAGTTTGTATCGGCAATGAAATTTCCTGAACGCGTTTGCCGTTATTAACGCGCTCGTGAAGGAATAAAAAAAAAACGTTAGAGATGACCATACAAATATCTCACTTGCGCATATTAGATCCTGATTTTGCGAGAATTTTGATATTCTGTTAAGCTTGCTAGACCCTAATATTTAACAGTGTGATAGGCTAATTTCTGTGGACAGCTTCCTTTTCGTAGAACAAGCCATAATTTTATTCAATTATTGACTGAAGAATTAAGATTCAGGATAAGATTCAAATCGGAAAAATCTTTTTAATAAGATATTAATACATTAAAGAGAACTTTATGATACTTGCAAAGCCCAGAATGATTGTTCCTATGCCAGACTTGAGTTAAAGGAAATAAATGTCTTCCCTCTTTATCTGTCCTGTATCGCCATCACTTATTGGTGATTGTTTTTCAAGCACCGAATTTTGATATTCTAGTAAGGTTGCTAGGCTCTAATATTTAACAGTGTGATAGGGCAATTTCCGCGGACATCTTTTTAGTAAGATATTAATACATTAAAGAGAACTTTATGATACTTGCAAAGCCCAGAATGATTGTTCCTATGCCAGACTTGAGTTAAAGGAAATAAATGTCTTCCCTCTTTATCTGTCCTGTATCGCCATCACTTATTGGTGATTGTTTTTCAAGCACCGACTCCGTCGACGCCCATCACATTTACCGACGCCAAATGAGGTTCCCTCGGTCACGGATTGATTGACCTTTGAAATGTCCGATGATCGCCGCATAAGCAGACCAATGAAATCTTGAGGTTAATTTTCGCCGTTTCTTATCAGGCAGCTAATCGCACAGGGACATCAAATCAATCTCTCACTAAACGCAAAGGTTTCGACATAAGAACGGACGGGGACTTCAGCTTAAACGGAGAATGAAACGTCACATACCGGAAACAAATAAGAAAAGTGAAAAAAAAAAAAAAAAGAAAGGATGTAGATAAGACAGAGACGAACAACTCAAAGCAGTGATCTAGGATAAGCGAATTTGAAGTAAACAAGTCTGACACAAGGAGCAACAAAAGAACCAAGCAAATGAATTTAAACGATTTTAAATATCGGTTTATAAAAAAAACAAACTAGCACTATGCTCGAATGTAATGAAAGCTTTAAAACTAATCCATGGTCCTAGAGCTCAGACTCAGTCTAAAGAATATTTGAAATAATAAAATAATTGTGACAATTTACCAATCGCATCTAGTATATATAATATATATATATATATATATATATATATATACTAGCAGTATAGCCCGGCGTTGCTCGGAAAAACTAATCCATACTCCTAGAGCACAGACTCAGTCTAAAGAATATTTGAAATAATAAAATAATTGTGACAATTTACCAATCGGATCTATTATATATATATATATATATATATATATATATATATATATATATATATATACTAGCAGTATAGCCCGGCGTTGCTCGGGTGTAATGAAAGCTTTAAAACTTTTGGCACGAAAGACTAAAAAGCAATAGTTGTTTCCAGTTAAAGCGAAACCATAAACTGAAAGAAAACTGAATACATGTAAGTCAAACTTTGATTTCCTGGTATCGATATCAAATAAGTTTTTTTCGTCGTAAACTGAATTTTGAAGGCTAAATAAGACCTCTGAGTAAATGGTATCATGGCTGAGACTAAGAACTACAATTATACCTACTTAGAGCCAAACCCGAAGCAAAAACTAAAATAAAAGGGCTGAAAAAATATAGACATACAGGCAAATAAACACACACACACACACACACACACACACAAACATCTTGCCTTTTATATAAATATATATTATCGACATTCTGCACTATTTTAAGAACTGCAACCGTGAAACGTATGAATATCGTTTCTTATGTCCTAGTCTATGAGTGTATAAAATTGGATTAAAATTGGACCACTCCTTCTATAACCCGATTTTTTCGATTATCGATTATCGATATTTATCGGGGGTACCTCGACACAAAGCCTAGCTAAGAACATCGCAGACGCTTATAGTACTGTGTAAATTTTCAAGAAAATCGGTTCAGCCGCTTCGGAATCTATAGTTAACGGACGCAGAGAGAGAGAGAGAGAGAGAGAGAGACACACACACACACACACACACACACACACAGAGGCAAAGTTCCATTTATAAATACGTTTCGTGACTTTTCAGAAATGAATTGAGTTCTTTTGGTGACTGGCGTGTGTATACACTGCTTATATCCAACACGTTAAAATATCCATTCTCTGAATCCATGCGCCGACTGACTGACTGACTGACTGACACGAAATCGGTCGAGTTTCGATCCTGGCCAGAAGCAAGTGGATGTGTCTAGCCACACTGATGAGCTGCGATACAGCAAAACAGGCTTGTATATGGATGACTAATATATATATATATATATTTGCCGATTCGGTGCATTTCCTTTCGCAAAATCACGTAGTTCTTTCATTTATTTCTCAACCAATTGGGCAAATATTTGCCGTTTGCTAATAATAATAGCGAAAGACACAGAGCAAAATAAATAAATAAAACCTACGGATGTCCATAAGTTCCGCTTTTTAGCAACATTCGACAAATCTTGCGGAAATTGTTAAAATACAGGCAAGAAAACATTGCAAAAATAGAAGAAACTATGCACAAAGAATTAGCCTCCCCCACAACATCCATAAGAAAGCAAATAAAACTGCTTTTATCAAGAATTCCATTATGGTAAGATAGTTTATTGAAAATGTGTCAAGAAATTAAAAACAATTTTTGAAAAAAAAATTAAATTATAATTGTGTAAGGTTTGAAATCGATGACGTCTCCTAAATTTTGATAACAGGTATTAACTGTGGAAGGTAAATAATGGTGTCTAGAAAATGTACATGTACTCCTTAAACAATATATATATATATATATATATATATATATATATATATATATATATATTCAGATTTTCATGAATTGGTTGTCTATTTTGATGGGTAAATTTAACACCCATTTCATCAACGAGTACAAAAGAAATTATGACAAAATGACTTTATTTGTTTGTGTGTGTGCAAAAATGGAAGTGTAATATATATATATATATATATAACTACAGTTCTAATATGTTCGTTTTGTAATTACCCTCTGAAGATGAGCTTAGTAAGACTCAAAAGTACTTTCCTTAAAAAATTGAACCCGAAAAACGATGTCTCCTTTCGCGCTATCCCGCGGTGTGACGTCATAAAACCGCATCGCAAACTTAAGAACTGCGTTTATTATTTTTGGTAACTATTGCCGTTGCCAAGCGGAGTTTTATGTCAACACAAAATAAAATCGTTGGTGATGGTGGATTTTATAATATTTCAGTTTAAACAACCTCTCTGAAGATGGCTCATGTGAGCCGAAAGCTTAGACGAAAACCAATAAATAATTATCCAAATGTTGGAGAATTTTTGTCTTTATTTTCAACTGAAATTAAAGCAAAAATACGACGTTTAGAACGGCTCATGATTAAACATAATAGACATTCATTGTCTCTTACATTTAACAACATATGTTTAAAAAATGACTTGATGCCTCAATATACAAAATTTATATATATATATATATATAAGCAAGTCGATTTTCATAGCACTGCTCAAGAAGCCAGGTGCAAACTGCACCGAACAATCATTTAATGGCCCACATTACACACTGATCGTCCAAATCCTAATGAATAGAGTGAGAAGCAGAATCAGGCCA
Source organism: Ascarosepion bandense (assembly GCA_037127315.1). NCBI lineage: Eukaryota > Metazoa > Mollusca > Cephalopoda > Sepiida > Sepiidae > Ascarosepion > Ascarosepion bandense. The sequence goes on along the minus strand of JBBBDQ010002003.1, from coordinate 1,072,784 downwards.
GAAACAGGACAAGACAGTGCAGATTCGAACAAGGAACGCCATATTTATGATTAGGATGCTCTCCGAAAGGGCAATACAAATGAAGAAGGACTTGTACTTATGTTTTATCTATTATGCGAAAACGTTCGACAAAATAAGTCACAAAAAATTGATGGAGATGCTCAGCGTCCCTGAGATATTTGGGAAAAACATGAGAATAATCAAGAATCTCTACTGACAGCAAACCGCCTGCATACGGACAGGTAACGAATGCAGCAGATATACAAAGATTGAAAGGGGCGTAAGACAAGGATGTGTCTTTTCACTAGATCTATTCAACTTGTACAGCGAAAATATTTTGAGCACCTTAGAAGTTATGCCAGAATTCGTCATCGGAGGCCACAGTTTAAACAACCTAAGGTACGCAGATGATACAGTGCTGATAGCAGACACAGAAAGGAAACTACAAAACCTCCTACAAAAGGTGGCTGCAGAGAGTATTTACAAGGAAGGACTACAAATAAACTTCAAGAAAAACGAATGTATGTTCATCAGCAAAGAATCAGCCCAAAATGCCAAATACAAGTTGGAGATAGTAAAATTAAGCAGTTACAAAAATTTGAATACCCAGAAAATGTTCTAACAGGAGATGGAAAGCAAAACATAGAGATCCGAAGGCAAATTGGCATAGCGAATGACGCGTTCCAGAAGCTGAGTAAAGTACTAACACACAGGAAAATTTCACTAAAAGCAGTGAGTACTAAATTGCTATGTGATGTCAGTTTTTCAATATAGCAGTGAATGCTAGACAATATCATCGAAAATGAGGAAAAAATTTGAAGCACCGGAAATGTGGTTCTACAGAAGGATGCTGAGGATATAATGGACCGAGCATGATGATGTTTTGGAAAGAATGGCAACGAAAAGAAAACTAATAGTGAGTATGAAGACGAGACAACTGAAGTTCCTGGAGTATGCAATGAGGAGGGAGGGCTTGGAGAACCTGATACTGACAGGCCAGATAGAGGGAAAACGAGACAGAGGAAAGCAGCGGATAACATATTTGAAGGGTCTGAGCAGGTGGATGACGGAACGTGGGTTGCGTGTTGTAACATGAGAAAACGTACTAAGAGCCTCCAGGGATAGGGAGACGTGGAAAGCCATGGTCGCCTACGTCCTGAAAGGACAGGGCACATAGAAGAAGAAGAAATAGTCACAATACCTCATCTCAGAAATATAAGCATATTCTCTAGAAGCGTCTAAAAGGGCAAAACGTCTTGAATATGACAATATAGTGTAAATACACATGCGTCATGTAAATAAGAATATGTTAACATCTGTCTAAACTTATTTATAAATGGAACTTTGTCTCTGTGTGTGTGTACGTCTATGTGTGTGTGTCCGTTACCTATAGACTCCGAAACGGCTGAACCGATTTTCTTGAAAATTTAAACAGTTGTACTATAAGCGTCTGCGAGTGTTCTTAGCTAGGTTTTGTGTCGAAGTATCCCCGATAAATATCGAAAATCGATAATTGAAAAAATCGGGTTATAGAAGGAGGGGTCCGATTTTAGTCAAATTTATTGCGATGCTTGGAGTAAAATAATAATATGGATCCAAAATGAAAGTTTTGTGATAAATATCTGGAAATAATTGACCGTCTAATTTCAGGATGTTCTGTACTTGAGTCAAATGAATATAAAATCGTCACGATAATATAGTCCAATAGTTACACTAGACAATGCGCAAAAACTTTGGAAAAGATGTGAACAAAACAGTTCTATGAATATAACCCGACACCAGTTATAGAAATAGATGACATCATAACTCTATGGGATTACACTAACTTTACAAACATGAAGATTGAAGCAAATATTTCGGACATAATTGTCAAAAACCGAAAAAAATAAACTTGCCTCTTAATTGATATAGCTTGCCCAGCGGACTGTAATATGGCAACTAAAAAATTGAAAAAAAAAAAACAAAAAAAAAACGTCAATTTAAGAGATATGAAAAAAGTGTCTATATTTCTGAGATGAGGTAGTATTTAACAGTATTTACATTATTTGAACTATTGTCCTCATCTTTGTTGCCATTTGTATGACGTTCAATAATAAATCATTCTATTTGTCTATATTTCTGAGATGAGGTAGTATTTACACTATTTACATTATTCGGACTATTGTCCTCATCTTTGTTGCCATTTGTACGACGTTTAATAATAAATCATTCCTATTTGTCTATATTTCTGAAATGATGTAGTATTTTTATTTACATTATTCGGACTATTTGTCCTCATCTTTATTTGCCATTTGTACGACGTTTAATAATAGATCATTCTATTTGTCTATATTTCTGAGATGAGGTAGTATTTACAGTATTTACATTATTCCGGACTATTGTCCTCATCTTTGTTGCCATTTGTACGACGTTTAATAATAGATCATTCTATTTGTCTATATTTCTGAGATGATGTAGTATTTACACTATTTACATTATTCGGACTATTGTCCTCATCTTTGTTGCCATTTGTACGACGTTTAATAATAGATCATTCTATTTGTCTATATTCTGAGATGAGGTAGTATTTACAGTATTTACATTATTCGGACTATTGTCCTCATCTTTGTTGCCATTTGTACAACGTTTAATAATAGATCATTCTATTTGTCTATATTTCTGAGATGATGTAGTATTTACACTATTTACATTATTCGGACTATTGTCCTCATCTTTGTTGCCATTTGTACGACGTTTAATAATAGATCATTCTATTTGTCTATATTTCTGAGATGAGGTAGTATTTACAGTATTTACATTATTCGGACTATTGTCCTCATCTTTGTTGCCATTTGTACAACGTTTAATAGATCATTCCTATTTGTCTATATTTCTGAGATGATGTAGTATTTACACTATTTACATTATTCGGACTATTGTCCTCATCTTTGTTGCCATTTGTACGACGTTTAATAATAGATCATTCTATTTGTCTATATTTCTGAGATGAGGTAGTATTTACAGTATTTACATTATTCGGACTATTGTCCTCATCTTTATTGCCATTTGTACGACGTTTAATAATAGATCATTCTATTTGTCTATATTTCTGAGATGATGTAGTATTTACACTATTTACATTATTCGGACTATTGTCCTCATCTTTATTGCCATTTGTACGACGTTTAATAATAGATGACCTATTTGTCTATATTTCCTGAGATGAGGTAGTATTTACAGTATTTACATTATTCGGACTATTGTCCTCATCTTTGTTGCCATTTGTACAACGTTTAATAATAGATCATTCTATTTGTCTATATTTCTGAGATGATGTAGTATTTACACTATTTACATTATTCGGACTATTGTCCTCATCTTTGTTGCCATTTGTACGACGTTTAATAATAGATCATTCTATTTGTCTATATTTCTGAGATAGTGGTATTTACACTATTTACATTATTCGGACTATTGTCCTCATCTTTGTTGCCATTTGTACGACGTTTAATAATAGATCATTCTATTTGTCTATATTTCTGAGATGATGTAGTATTTACACTATTTACATTATTCGGACTATTGTCCTCATCTTTGTTGCCATTTGTACGACGTTTAATAATAGATCATTCTATTTGTCTATATTTCTGAGATGAGGTAGTATTTACAGTATTTACATTATTCGGACTATTGTCCTCATCTTTGTTGCCATTTGTACAACGTTTAATAATAGATCATTCTATTTGTCTATATTTCTGAGATGATGATGTAGTATTTACACTATTTACATTATTCGGACTATTGTCCTCATCTTTGTTGCCATTTGGCCGACGTTTAATAATAGATCATTCTATTTGTCTATATTTCTGAGATGAGGTAGTATTTTTACGGTATTTACATTATACGGACTATTGTCCTCATCTTTGTTGCCATTTGTACAACGTTTAATAATAGATCATTCTATTTGTCTATATTTCTGAATGATGTAGTATTTACACTATTTACATTATTCGGACTATTGTCCTCATCTTTGTTGCCATTTGTACGACGTTTAATAATAGATCATTCTATTTGTCTATATTTCTGAGATGAGGTAGTATTTACAGTATTCATTATTCGGACTATTGTCCTCATCTTTGTTGCCATTTGTACGACGTTTAATAATAAGTCATTCTATTTGTCTATATTTCTAGAGATGATGTAGTATTTACACTATTTACATTATTCGGACTATTGTCACCTCCTCTTTATTTGCCATTTGTACGACGTTTAATAATAGATCATTCTATTTGTCTATATTTCTGAGATGAGTAGTATTTACAGTATTTTACATTATTCGGACTATTGTCCTCATCTTTGTTGCCATTTGTACAACGTTTAATAATAGATCATTCTATTTGTCTATATTTCTGAGATGATGTAGTATTTACACTATTTACATTATTCGGACTATTGTCCTCATCTTTGTTGCCATTTGTACGACGTTTAATAATAGATCATTCTATTTGTCTATATTTCCTGAGATGAGGTAGTATTTACAGTATTTACATTATTCGGACTATTGTCCTCATCTTTGTTGCCATTTGTACAGCATTTAATAATAGATCATTCTATTTGTCTATATTTCTGAGATGATATGGTATTTACACTGTTTGCATTATTGGTTATTGTCCTCATCTTTGTTGCCATTTGTACGACGTTTAATAATAGATCATTCTATTTGTCTATATTTCAAGATGAGGTAGTATTTACAGTATTTACATTATTCGGACTATTGTCCTCATCTTTGTTACCATTTGTACAACGTTTAATAATAGATCATTCTATTTGTCTACATTTCTGAGATGAGGTAGTATTTACATTATTTACGTTATTCGGACTATTGTCCTCATCTTTGTTGCCATTTGTACGACGTTTAATAATAGATCATTCTATTTGTCTATATTTCTGAGATGAGGTAGTATTTACACTATTTACATTATTCGGACTATTGTCCTCATCTTTGTTGCCATTTGTACGACGTTTAATAATAGATCATTCTATTTGTCTATATTTCTGAGATGAGGTAGTATTTACACTATTTACATTATTCGGACTATTGTCCTCATCTTTGTTGCCATTTGTACGACGTTTAATAATAGATCATTCTATTTGTCTATATTTCTGAGATGAGGTAGTATTTACAGTATTTACATTATTCGGACTATTGTCCTCATCTTTGTTGCCATTTGTACGACGTTTAATAATAGATCATTCTATTTGTCTATATTTCTGAGATGAGGTAGTATTTACACTATTTACATTATTCGGACTATTGTCCTCATCTTTGTTGCCATTTGTACGACGTTTAATAATAGATCATTCTATTTGTCTACATTTCTGAGATGAGGTAGTATTTACATTATTTACGTTATTCGGACTATTGTCCTCATCTTTGTTGCCATTTTTACAACATTTCGGCCATTATACGCTCTTGCCTTCTTCAGGTGCAACAAATATGAGGATAATAGTCCGAATAATGTAAATACTATAAAAATTGTTTTGACAAGTTCTGCTCACACACTAAGAAAACTTTGTCCGTATAACGGTAGCGATGCTATTGGAGGCAGAAAACCAAATCATAAAATGTCACTTTAACAACACACCACTACATTTCTTAGGTCCTCCAGCAGATTTGATATGTTATTTGACCATAGCAGAAATACTACTGCTACTACTAGTACTACTACTACTACTACTACTACTACTACTAATAATAATAATAATAATAGGCGGAAAAAATTGACGGACTCAAAAATACATAACGAGGTTGGCAGGATGTGAGAACATTCACTATTAACAAAATTATCAATGAAATTTGGGGAATGTAATACCGAACTTTGTCTTACATTAAACATAAACGAAAAAAAGTCTTATATTTGCTTCGCTTTAGAAGTCCGCATTGCTTGATTCTGCAAATAGTCTTTGAAATGTGATCTCTGTTGGGGTTCGTACGACTTGATGGAAAACACCTATATTGCAACAAGCCCGATTGAAAATAAAAAGTCGTGTGAAAAATACTACTACTACTACTACAACCACCACTACTACTACTACTACTACTACTACTACTACTAATAATAATAATAATAATAATAATAAGAAGAAGAAGAAGAAGAAGAAGAAGAAGAAGAAGAAAAAGAAGAAGAAGAAGAAAAAATGAAGACGGTCAAGAAATAGAAGGTGAATAAAACAGTGAAACAAAATAAAAAAAGCAATTGCAAAAAGTACAAAAAAGGAAAAAAAAAACGTCTAGGCGAGTGAATCGCAAAAAAAAAAAACAAAAAAAAAAAAGTTTGTTTTCCGAGAAGATGAAAGTCACATTTGCAAAACGAAAGATTTGCGTGGCTCAAAATAGGAAGAAACGCAAAAGGAGCAAAAAATATTAACAGATGATTGTTCCCAACTCGACTCTTATCTCGCGGGCTTTTCTGCCAATTTCTGTAATGAAATCATTTATGTCCGGACATTTGTCTTTCAATATTTTCCATTTCCTCGTTAATTTATATATTCGCCCCACCCTCATTCCTAACCCTCAGTCCTTCATTTTTTTTTCTCTTTTACACCCCATCTTTGCAATTTTTTTCGGTACCTGTGATGTTCGTTAGTGTTCTTTCGAATGTTCTTGGCAGCATATTGATAACTTGTTACCTTTTGGCGTCCATAAGTAATTTGGCGAATAATGATTTCCTCGAGAAAGGATAAAACTTATGAAAACTGACTTTGGCATTTTGGTAATGCCATTCTTTACTTTGTCTGATTTTCTTGTAATTTATTCGAAACGATTTACAAGCAAAATATAAACGACTTTCGTTTCGACGACATACAACCATTGTAGACGTCTTCGATCCCTCTAGAAAGAATTAGGGATAGAAATATTTGGCGAAGTCGTAGAAACAGATACGAATTATGAAATAAAAAAATAAACAAACAGAAGAATATTTGCCGGTCGGGAGGAGAAGGAGTCACTGTTGCAAATTCAGGATCAGCTTTAAGAGATTAATTGTTACTGCAGGGAAACCAATTTAATTATATTTGGGGGTAGAAAAATAGGATGTGAGGAAGATGGAGGCGGGAGAAAGTGTTGCGGAATAGTTTTTGCACTGAAGGTTATAATCGTGCTATGTCGGTTGATAATCGATTTAACGTACCCAAAATGTTAGGAACTTGGTAATCTTCCACTGAAAGCTAACTACCGACTAATATAAACTGCCTTAGTTCAATTGTGTCTAAACTGGAAATAACTAGTAATTCTACTGAACACTAATAGAACTTTAAAGAACTCTTTTAAACTTTCCAAGAATTCTTATTAATTGTTGGGACGCCCGCGCCTATTCGGCTATAATGGACTATTCCATTACTATGTAAAGTAATGGTGGCATCTACGTGAGAGAGTGTGCCGAGCAGCCGATCGACAAGTCAGTCGTAGACTTCCGGTGACGACCCGGAAGTACCCATTGCTCATACTACGTCTTACGACGGTTGAGACGATTAACCTTTATTCTTGTATTGGATACTAATAACCTTTGTAAATACTATTTTCACGGAATACAACAATTAACCTATTCCTGTTGTTGAGTTATTTATTCTTACTCACGACATAACATTAATATAGGAGGGAGAGTCCATTATCTAAGGAATAGTTGTGTTTCCCTATAACAGAAAGAAAGAAACAAAAAAACAAAAATTTTTATCAATAATTAGAAGACAGAAAGAAAGCAACAGAAAAAGTTTTTAGCGATTAGAAAATAGAAAGAAGCATAAAAAATGAGCTCAGAAATTAAAAGAAAAAGAAACAAACAGAAATATTTCAGCAATTAGAAGAAAGAAAGACAATGATTAGAAGATAAAAAGGGTCTAAGGATAATTATTTCAAGGATTAAACAACAGAGAGAAACAATCAAAAAATAATTTCAACAATTAGATGATAGACAAAAACAGAAACAAAAATATTTTAGAAATTAGAAGAAGCAAACAAACAAAAATGATTTGAGCACTGAAACTGCTTCAGCAATTAGAAATTGAAAAGAAAGAAACAAACAAACAAACAAAAATGATTTGAGCACTGAAACTGCTTCAGCAATTAGAAATTGGAAAGAAAGAAAGAAACAAACAAACAAAAATGATTTGAGCACTGAAACTGCTTCAGCAATTAGAAATTGAAAAGAAACAAACAAACAAACAAACAAAAATGATTTGAGCACTGAAACTGCTTCAGCAATTAGAAATTAGAAAGAAAGAAAGAAACAAACAAACAAAAATGATTTGAGCACTGAAACTGCTTCAACAATTAGAAATTGGAAAGAAAGAAAGGAACAAACAAATATGATTTGAGCTCTGAAACTGCTTCAGCAATTAGAAATTGAAAAGAAAGAAATAAACAAACAAACAAAAATGATTTGAGCACTGAAACTGCTTCAGCAATTAGAAATTGGAAAGAAAGAAAGAAACAAACAAACAAAAATGATTTGAGCACTGAAACTGCTTCAGCAATTAGAAATTGAAAAGAAAGAAATAAACAAACAAACAAAAATGATTTGAGCACTGAAACTGCTTCAACAATTAGAAATTGGAAAGAAAGAAAGGAACAAACAAAAATGATTTCGGCCACTAAAACAAAGAAACAAAATGAATTCAGCGATAAGGAAAGGAAATTAAAAACAATGTCAGTCATTAGAAGAAAAGACGAAAGAAAAAAATTATTCCAGCAAATAATAGAAAAGAACAAAATAACAAAAAATATTGCAGCAATTATTACAGAGAAAGAAACAAAAATCATTTTAGCCATTAGAACAAAGAAAGGAACATATAAAACTACTTAAGCCATTAGATGAAAGAAACAAGTAAAGAAAAATGTTTCTGCAGTCAAAGGAAAAAGAAACAATAATGATTTCAGCCATTAGAAACGAGAAATAAACAAAGATGATGTCAGCTATTAGAGAATCGAAAGACAGAAAAAAGCAACTAACAAATAGTTCAGTAATTAAAAGATAAAAAGAAAAAAGAAAGAAAAAATAATTTCAGCCATTTGAAAATTGAAAGAAAAACAAGTACCTAAAAGAAAGAAAGATGATTTCAGCCAATAAAAGTTAAAAAGAAAGAAACAACTAACAAATATTTCAGCAATGAAATATTAAAAAGAAAAAAAATGAAAAAATTGATTTCAGCCATTAGAAAATAAAAAGAATAAAACAAGCAACTAACAAATATTTCAGTAATTGAAAGACAAAAATAAAAAAGAAAGAAAAAATAGTTTCAGCCATTAGAAGTTTGAAAGAAAGATAAAATAACAAATAGTTCAGTAATTAAAAAATAAATAGAAAAAAGAAAGAAAAAATAATTTCAGCCATTTGAAAATAGAAAAAAAACAAGCAACTAACAAATATATCAGTAATAAAAAGATTAAAAAAGAAGGAAAATGATTTCAGCCACTAGAAGACAGAAAGAAACAAACAAGCAACTAACAAATAGTTCAATGATTAAAAAACAAAAATAAAAACGAAAGAAAAATGATTTCAGCCATTAGAAGATTGAAAGGAAGATATAAGAAACTAAAAAATATATCAGTAATAAAAAGATTAAAAAAGAAAGAAAAATTGATTTCAGCCATTAGAAGATAGAAAAAGAGAAACAAGCAACTAACAAATATTTAACTAATTAGAATTAAGAATAATACAAAAATGATTTCAGTATATAGAAAATGAAAATAAACAAAAACAATTTCAGGATTTAGGAAATAGAATGAAAAAGATTATGAAATGATTTTAGCCATTTGAAGATAGAGAGAAAGAAACAGACAAAAAACATTTCAGCCATTAGAATAAAGAAAGAAACAAAAAAATGATTTCAGCAATCAGATAATGGAAACAAGGAAATAAACAAACAAATGAATGATTTTAGAAACAAAAAAATATCAGCAGATAGAATATGTAAAAAAAGTGAAACAAAAAATTCAGTAAATAGATGTAAAGAAAAAACGAAAAATGATTTCAGCAAATAGAAGATGTTAAGAATAAAAAATGATATCAGCAAATAAATGATGTAAAGAAAACATAATATAAGCTAATAAAAGATATAAAAATAACAAAAAATGATATCAGCAAATATAAGATGCAAAGAAAATATGATATCAGCAAATAAACGATGTAAAGAAAACATAATATAAGCTAATAAAAGATGTAAAAAAACAAAAAATGATATCAGCAAATAGAAGATACAAACAAAAGATTATATCAGCAAATAAAAAATGTCAAGAAAAAAATGATATCAGGAAAAAAAAGATGTAAATAAAATGATATCAGCAAATTGAAGATGTTAAGAAAAAAGACATCAGCAAATAAAAGATGCAAATAAAAAATAAAAAATGATATCAGCAAATGAAAAATGTAAATAAAAAATGATATCAGCAAATAGAATTTATAAAGAAAAAAACAGAAAATGATATCAGTGCATAAATGATGTAAAGGAAAAAATGATATCAGTGAATAGAAGATGTAAGGAAAAAACAGAAAATGATATCAGCGCATAAATGATGGAAAGGAAAAATGATATCAGTGAATAGAAGCTGTAAAGAAAAAACAGAAAATGATATCAGCGCATAAAAGATGGAAAAAAAAATGATATCAGTGAATAGAAGCTGTAAAGAAAAAACAGAAAATGATATCAGCACATAAATGGTGGAAAGGAAAAAATGATATCAGTGAATAGAAGATGTCAAGAAAAAACAGAAAATGATATCAGCACATAAATGGTGGAAAGGAAAAAATGATATCAGTGAATAGAAGCTGTAAAGAAAAAACAGAAAATGATATCAGCACATAAATGATGGAAAGGAAAAAATGATATCAGTGAATAGAAGATGTAAAGAAAAAACAGAAAATGATATCAGCACATAAATGATGTAAAGGAAAAATGATATCAGTGAATAGAAGCTGTAAAGAAAAACAGAAAATGATATCAGCACATAAATGGTGGAAAGGAAAATGATATCAGAATAGAAGCTGTAAAGAAAACAGAAAATGATATCAGCGCATAAATGGTGGAAAGGAAAAATGATATCTGTGAATAGAAGATGTAAAGAAAAAACAGAAAATGATATCAGCACATAAATGGTGGAAAGGAAAAATGATATCAGTAAGAAGATAAAGAAAAAACAGAAAATGATATCAGCGCATAAATGGTGGAAAGGAAAATGATATCTGTGAATAGAAGCTGTAAAGAAAAACAGAAAATGATATCAGCACATAAATGATGTAAAGGAAAAAAATGATATCAGTGAATAGAAGATGTAAAGAAAAACAGAAAATGATATCAGCACATAAATGATGTAAAGGAAAAAATGATATCAGTGAATAGAAGATGTAAGGAAAAAAACAGAAAATGATATCAGCACATAAATGGTGGAAAGGAAAAATGATATCTGTGAATAGAAGCTGTAAAGAAAAACAGAAAATGATATCAGCACATAAATGGTGGAAAGGAAAAATGATATCTGTGAATAGAAGATGTAAAGAAAACAGAAATGATATCAGCACATAAATGGTGGCAAAAATGATATCAAAGAATAGAAGATGTAAGGAAAAACAGAAAATGATATCAGCACATAAATGATGTAAAGGAAAAATGATATCAGTGAATAGAAGATGTAAGGAAAAAAACAGAAAATGATATCAGCACATAAATGATGTAAAGGAAAAAATGATATCAGTGAATAGAAGATGTAAGGAAAAACAGAAAATGATATCAGCACATAAATGATGGAAAGGAAAAATGATATCAGTGAATAGAAGATGTAAGGAAACAGAGAAAGATATCAGCACATAAATGATGGAAAGGAAAATGATATCAGTGAATAAGAAGATGCGAAAAACAGAATGATATCATATTACAATGATGTAAAAAGGAAAAAAATGATATCAGTGAATAGAAGATGTAAGGAAAAACAGAAAATGATATCAGCACATAAATGATGTAAAGGAAAAAATGATATCAGTGAATAGAAGATGTAAGGAAAAAAACAGAAAATGATATCAGCACATAAATGATGGAAAGGAAAAATGATATCAGTGAATAGAAGATGTAAGGAAAACAGAAAATGATATCAGCACATAAATGATGTAAAGGAAAATGATATCAGTGAATAGAAGACAAGGAAAAAACAGAAAATGATATCAGTATAAATGATGTAAAGGAAAAAATGATATCAGTGAATAGAAGATGTAAGGGAAAAAACAGAAATGATATCAGCACATAAATGATGTAAAGGAAAAAATGATATCAGTGAATAGAAGATGTAAGGAAAAAACAGAAAATGATATCAGCACATAAATGATGGAAAGGAAAAAATGATATCAGTGAATAGAAGATGTAAGGAAAAACAGAAAATGATATCAGCACACAAATGATGTAGCGAAAATGATATCAGTGAATAAGACAAGGAAAAACAGAAAATGATATCAGTGAATAGAAGCTGTAAAGAAAAAACAGAAAATGATATCAGCACATAAATGATGTAAAGGAAAAAATGATATCAGTGAATAGAAGATGTAAAGAAAAAACAGAAAATGATATCAGCGCATAAATGATGTAAAGGAAAAATGATATCAGTGAATAGAAGATGTAAGGAAAAAACAGAAAATGATATCAGCACATAAATGATGTAAAGGAAAAAATGATATCAGTGAATAGAAGATGTAAGGAAAAAACAGAAAATGATATCAGCACATAAATGATGGAAAGGAAAAAATGATATCAGTGAATAGAAGATGTAAGGAAAAAACAGAAAATGATATCAGCACATAAATGATGTAAAGGAAAAATGATATCAGTGAATAGAAGATGTAAAGAAAAAACAGAAAATGATATCAGCACATAAATGATGTAAAGGAAAAATGATATCAGTGAATAGAAGATGTAAGGAAAAAACAGAAAATGATATCAGCACATAAATGATGTAAAGGAAAAATGATATCAGTGAATAGAAGATGTAAAGAAAAAACAGAAAATGATATCAGCACATAAATGATGTAAAGGAAAAAATGATATCAGTGAATAGAAGATGTCAAGAAAAAACAGAAAATGATATCAGTGCATAAATGATGTAAAGGAAAAATGATATCAGTGAATAGAAGATGTAAAGAAAAAACAGAAAATGATATCAGCACATAAATGATGTAAAGGAAAAAACGATATCAGTGAATAGAAGCTGTAAAGAAAAAACAGAAAATGATATCAGCACATAAATGATGTAAAGGAAAAATGATATCAGTGTATAGAAGATGTAAGGAAAAAACAGAAAATGATATCAGTGAATAGAAGATGTAAGGAAAAAACAGAAAATGATATCAGCACATAAATGATGTAAAGGAAAAATGATATCAGTGAATAGAAGATGTAAAGAAAAAACAGAAAATGATATCAGTGCATAAATGATGTAAAGGAAAAATGATATCAGTGAATAGAAGATGTAAAGAAAAAACAGAAAATGATATCAGCACATAAATGATGTAAAGGAAAAAATGATATCAGTGAATAGAAGATGTCAAGAAAAAACAGAAAATGATATCAGTGCATAAATGATGTAAAGGAAAAATGATATCAGTGAATAGAAGATGTAAAGAAAAAACATAAAAATAATATCAGCACATAAATGATGTAAAGGAAAAAACGATATCAGTGAATAGAAGCTGTAAAGAAAAAACAGAAAATGATATCAGCACATAAATGATGTAAAGGAAAAAACGATATCAGTGAATAGAAGCTGTAAAGAAAAAACAGAAAATGATATCAGCACATAAATGATGTAAAGGAAAAAATGATATCAGTGAATAGAAGATGCCAAGATAAAACAGAAAATGATATCAGCACATAAATGATGTAAAGGAAAAAATGATATCAGTGAATAGAAGATGTCAAGAAAAAACAGAAAATGATATCAGCACATAAATGATGTAAAGGAAAAATGATATCAGTGAATAGAAGATGTCAAGAAAAAACAGAAAATGATATCAGCACATAAATGATGTAAAGGAAAAAATGATATCAGTGAATAGAAGCTGTAAAGAAAAAACAGAAAATGATATCAGCACATAAATGATGTAAAGGAAAAATGATATCAGTGAATAGAAGATGTCAAGAAAAAACAGAAAATGATATCAGCACATAAATGATGTAAAGGAAAAAATGATATCAGTGAATAGAAGATGTCAAGAAAAAACAGAAAATGATATCAGCACATAAATGATGGAAAGGAAAAATGATATCAGTGAATAGAAGATGTCAAGAAAAAACAGAAAATGATATCAGCGCATAAATGATGTAAAGGAAAAATGATATCAGTGAATAGAAGCTGTAAAGAAAAAACAGAAAATGATATCAGTGAATAGAAGCTGTAAAGAAAAAACAGAAAATGATATAATTGCTACAAAAACCATGACATCAAATATAAAACAATATAACTACGACATGAAAAATAGAAATCGAAAAATCATTTGGTATACAATCCCATTTAAACCAACTGTTAACACTAAGTTAGGGTAAAAGTTCCTCCATTTAATTAAGAGACATTTCCCTAGTAATAACTCTCTAATTAAAAATTTTAATAAAAATACACAACTTTAAAGTACGTAAGCACAAATCTAATCAACCAACAAGCATAATCAAATACATCCATAAAGGAATAGAGAATATGAAAGAATTCCTCAAACAAAGCAATATTTGATGAAAAGAAAAAACATTATAAAAACGCCTTAAAGGAATCTGCCCATAAAAAAAATTTAGAATACAAACCTCAGCCAAACAAAGAAACGAAAAAATATATAGTCATCCGCGGACAGATCTGTTTCACTTACAGCTCATCAGTACGGTTAAACCTCCGATTGCTTTTTACCCAGGATTGAAACCAGACCGAATTGGCGTCAGTCGGTGATCCTACCTCTGAGCTATGGGCGCTCGGTAGAAGAAGGCAGACTTTTAGCGTGTGATGCTTCATACGCCAGTAGCCAGAGTGATCTAATTCATTACTGAATGAGCGATGCGTAGATGCTAGAGTAGCTACTGTTTTTTTTTAAGTCTACCATTCCTCCAGAGTGCTCAATCAGAGTGTGAGAGCTTAATAGAAATGAAAACATTATTTGGTTCAACCCACCGCTTATCTTAGAAGTAAAATCCAAGATTGAACAAATCAATGATACTAATCAATATGCAGTTCAAAAAAAAAATTAAAATTAAAGAAAATTTTTTAAAAGGAATTCAATCAAATTAAGTTACAGCTGTACTATTAATTTCGAAAAATTATATAAAAAAAGAAAACGCCGGAAAGATAAACTACAACGGACAGAATGACCCATTTGATGTTGATAGGCCATAAATCAAAACATACAAACAAACATAATTAACAAGAAATGAAACTGTAGAGACAAAAACAAATTCCCAGTTACCGAACATTGTAATAGAACGGGTTATTTACAAGTTCAAGTACATGACATAGATGCACAAAGATAAATAGATTTGAGAAGATACCGAAAGTTGGAAAATTGGTCTAATTTAATTATGACCCCAAAACTGAATAATAATAATAATAATAATATATATATATATATATATATATATATATATATATATATATATATAGTGTATCAAGGCAGCAAGTAATTTTCTAAACAAATGCTGTTAAATATAAGAGACAATGAATGTCTATTATGTTTAATCATGAGCCGTTCTAAACGTCGTATTTTTGCTTTAGTTTCAGTTGAAAATAAACTATAAAATGTTATACCGCTTTTGACTACATGGTTTTTTGTCATTTCGCGCTATCCCGCGGTGTGACGCCATAAAACCGCATTGCAAATTTGTGAACGACGTTTATTATTTTTGGTAACTATTGCCGTTGCCAAGCGGAGTTTTATGTCAACACAAAATAAAATCGTCGTTGATGGTGGATGTTATAATATTTCAGTCTAAACAACATCTCATGATTAAACATAATAGACATTCATTGTCTCTTATATTTAACAGCATATGTTTAGAATATATATATATATATATATATATATATATATATATATGAATATAATGATATAAAGGATATATTGATTAATGGAAATGTTATTCTACGCCTATAGAATGATTAATAAGCTCCTTATGATTGAATTGAATATGAAAATCTATGTCATAATTTAGACGTAGGATGATATGCATGTATATATATATATATATATATATATTTGGGAATACTAGGTGCTGTAAGCGTTTATTGACGGATGTGCATTTTTTGGTGGATGTCCGCTTGAAAAGGGAAATCGGTGAGCCGAGTTTCAATTCCAGTCGAACATTCTGCATTCACTTTGCATTCACATTGGAAAAGGGTACCATGCATCCCTTCCCTCCAGTTATGGATTAAATAAATGAGGTCTGCTATTCATGCGATCTGTGACGGACTTCTGCACCGATAGTTTGTTATCAACAGATTAAAAAAATGGATGGTGCTACACAAGCCTTCGCCACTCTAAACAATGCTTTGTGTGGGAGTCTAATTGAGTTAGACACTCATACGTCGAAATCGACGGAAGAGCCCCCCCCCCACACATATATATATATATATATATATATATATATATATTTATTATAAATTATGTTTTAGAACATGTACATAATTTCTTCTATATATGTCCTCTTCCCTACAATCATATGTTTGTTTCAGTGTTTGGATTTAAACACTTCCTCGGGGGAAATAAAGGTTTGGAATCATTCTCTGTTTATATTTGGTTCGTTGTTGTCGTGGGGGTTGGTTGGGGTTATTGGTAATTAAGTGAATGTCTCGTTTTGATCGTTAGACTTTTGAGGAATTTGGTGTGTAAGTGTGAAATTGTTGATTAATGGTATTATCTGTTGGAATGTATGTTTTATCTTTTTATCGGTTGGTTATATCTTTTGGTTAGGATTTCTAAGAGAGTGCTGTTGAGTGGTCATTTTTATGGTTGGCTATCATTTAATTGGTTGATGTCTGCTGTTAGTGGACCTAATTCATGCATTTACTTTGATCCTGTGTCTAAGTTTTCATAGACGTGATAGGGGTGGGTTTTTTTTCTTTCCAATTTAGATTTTTTCGGTAATATATATATATATATATATATATATATATATATATATATATATACCCCTCTTCTCCTCTTTCTTCCTTCTTTTTGGAGTATATACTAGCAGTATAGCTCGGCGTTGCTCGGGGGTAATGAAAGCTTAAAACTAATCCATTGTCCTGAAGTTCAGACTCTTTGGACGTTGACACGGAAAACGTAGGTTGTTGAAAGTTGATCTCGAAAACGTATAACTTATTAAAATGAATGGATGTAAGCCAATTTTTGATTTCCGGTATCGATTTCAAATAAGTTTTCCGTTGCAAACTGAAATTTGAAGGCTAAATAAGTCCTCTGAGTAAATGGTATCATGTCTGAGACTAAGAACTACAATTATACCTACTTAGAGCCAAACTAGAACCAAAAAAACAAAAACCTGATTTTGACCAGATCCGATTTCCAATATCTGAGTTAAATAAGTCATCCAAGGATAAACTAAATTAAGTCCATGAAAACTTATCGTACCCATCGAGAGTAAAATTGGAGAACATGAGCCATATTGATGGCCGAATATCGGTTTTTGATAGGATTCGATAGAATATAGGGTGTACCGAATTCAGATATCGGGGAAAATGAGTCGTCTGAGAAGATCTACTAATGTTTGAGACTAAAAACTATAATTTTACCAAGTTAGAGCAAATTCTGCAGCAAGAACTACGATAAAAGGACTGAAATCCTGATCTTGATCAGACCTGATCGGATATCGGGGTATCGATTTGCCATACCGGAGGGAAATCGGAAAACATAAGTAGCCCATAACCTGACCGGAAGCGTAAAAATATTTGAGTAAAGTTTGGTGAGAATCGAATAAAAATTGTGGATTTGTATAAAGGACATACATACATACAGACAGAGAGACTGACAAACAGACACGCAAAAATATCATTCCTTTTGTAAATGTAGATAATAAATATACATATTATACTAATTCTATGGCTCCTTCTTTTTCTAGGTGCCTTGTCCCTTCAGGACGTAGGCAATCATGGTCTTTCAAGTCTCCCTATCACTGCTGGCTCTTAGCACGCTTTCTCCCGTTATATCAGGCGACCCTCGCTCTGCCATCTACCTGCTCAGGTCTGTCAAGTATGTTACACTGATTTTCCCTGTCTCTTTTTCCCTCTATCTGGCCTGTTAGTATCAGATTCTCCAAGCCCCCTTTCCTCATTACATGTCCCAGGAACTTTAGCTGTCTCTTCCTGATGCTCAGTATTAAATTCTTTTTCGTTCCCATCTTATCCCAAACCTCATAATTGCTCACATGCTCGATCAAGGATATCCTCAGCATCCTTCTGGAGAACCACATTTCGAATGCTTCAAGTTTTTTCTTCATCTTTACATTGTCTAATTTTCGTTTTCATTTTTATTTTATTTTATTTTATTATATCTTATTTTTATTTAAAAACTAGCAGTATAGCCCGGCGATGCTCGGGTGTAATGAAAGATTAAGACTAATCCATGGAACTGGAGCTCAGACTTTTTGGACGTTGGCACGAAAGACTAAAAGGTAATAGTTGTTTCCAGATAAAGCGAAACCGTAGACTGAAAGAAAAATGAAGGAATGTAAGTCATATTTTGATTTCCTGGTATCGATATTAAATACGTTTTTTCGTCATAAACTGAATTTTGAAGGCTAAATAAGTCCTCTGAGTAAATGGTATCATGGTTGATTCTAAGAACTACAATTATACCTACTTAGAGCCAAACCCGAAGCAAAAGCTAAAATAAAAGTTCTGAAAAAGACACACACACAAACATTTTGCCTTATATATATATATATATATATATATATATATATTATCGATTTTCTGCACTATTGTAAGAACTGCGACCTTGAAACTTCTGAATATCGTTTCTTATGTCTATGTCTATGAGTGTATCATATTTGATTAAAATCGGACCACTCCTTCTATAACCAGATTTTTTCGATTATCGAATTTTAATATTTATCGGGGGTACCTCGACACAAAACATAGCTAAGAACACTCGCAGACGCTTATAGTACAACTGTGTAAATTTTCAAGAAAATCGATTCAGCCGTTTCGGTGTCTATAGGTAACGGACACACACACATACACAAACACAGACACACACATACACACACAGACAAAGTTCCATTTATAAATAAGTTTAGATTTAATTTTCCCTACATTTTTCCATACATGTAATATTTGAATATTTAAATTTCTAAGACTCATGATTTACGCCACTTTGATTTCTTCTCCCTGCGTTTTATTATTTTTATTTTAAATTTAAAATGTTTAACCTCATGTAACCGAAGAATATTTAAATTTTACTCTTGTTATCTAAAAAGCAGTAATTTTCCTTGATAAGTTTTAATTCCCATGAACATCGAGTGAACTTAAATTAAATCTATTAAACTGCCAATTTGAAATATGCACCTGATGATTGCATAACACATGAAACGCCGAGTCTTGCCATAGATGGAAGATAATGTGTATATTTATTAATATATATATATAATACAGCTCAATTCATAAATATACATAGTGTTTGTTTTATTAACACCTGAATAATAATACTATACATATGTACACCCTCCTCATATGTATATTTATTAATTTACGTCACTCTCTCTCTCTCTCTCTCTCTCTCTCTATATATATATATATATATATATATATATATATACTAACGGCCGTAATTATTAAGCCACCGCAGTGTTTTAAAAGATATGATGTAATTCATACTATTTTTTAGTATTTATTGCCAAGTGAATAATTGTAAATGAAAATAGAATGGTTCTTTTGTTAACATTGCGTAATAACATGTGCATTAAATGAATTTATAAATATTTAATAATTACCTAAACTGCAGTTTCATCAATGAAAGAATGAAAAAAATTAGGCTGATTCGGATGAGTTCATCTTTGCTTCCTTGTCTCGTAAAATTTTGCAAAGTAATAATAACAAAAGAACCATTCTATTTTCATTTAGAATTATCCACTTGGCAATAAATACCAAAAATAGTAAGAAATACATAATTTCTTTTAATAAAATAGGGGTGGCCTAAAAGTATGGCCGGTAGTGTATGTAAGTCTATCTATCTATCTATCTATCTATCTATCTATCTATCTATCTATCTATCTATCTATCTATCTATCTATCTATTTCAGTCTATCTGTATAAATTGGTGCTGCTACAAGTAACACAACAAATAAATTGTTCAATGTTCAACTGTTAGGAATACAGGTTTATTACATTACACTGTAAACACACACACACACACACACACACACACACACACATATATATATATATATATATATATATATATATATATATATATATATATATGCACACACACACTAACGGCTATAATAATTAGGCCATCCCAGTGTTTTAAAAAATGATGTAATTCATACTATTTTTTAGTATTTATTGCCAAGTGAATAATTGTAAATGAAAATAGAATGCTTCTTTTGTTAATATTGCACAATAACGTGCATCAAATAAATTCATAAATATTTAATAATTACTTATATTGCAGTTTCATCAATGAAAGATGAAAGAAATTTAGGGAGATTCGGACGAGTTCATCTTTGTTTCCTTGCCTTGTAAAATTTTGCAAAGTAATAATAAAAGAACCATTCTATTTTCATTTCGAATTATCCACTTGGCAATAAATACTAAAAATAGTATGAAATACATCATTTCTTATTTCTTTTAAAAAACTTGGGTGACCTAATAATTATGGCCGGTAGTGTCAGCCGGTAGAATAAATAGTGTTTGAACGTCTATTCAAACGTGTATCCTCTAAAATATAACGTTGGAACAAATATATATATATATATATATATATATATATATATATATTATAGAACATGTACAAATTTATAAAATATAAAATAGCATTAAATGTTGTAGGCCCTTTAATATGTTATTGCTATATTCGTAATAAATTTTGTTGAGTGTGTTAGGGCGCCGCTCCGATTTGACTACAAATGGACTGTTCCCATTGCTATATATATAGCAATGGTGGTTTCTCTACAGCGGAGTCGTACCGAGTCACTAGACTGACGACTCTACGACACTGTCAGCCTTCTGCCTTCGGGTAGAGGGCGCTCTCTGCTTCCGAGCAGAGAGCAATAACCCAGTCGTGGTTCCGCCGAAGGGTAGAACCACAACTGGGGAAAAATAGACAGACATTTTTTGGCCCGGCTATATGGCCGGGAATACCCACAATAAACTGACTATGTGTCACATCCAGCCTTGCGTGGGAAGGCTAGTAAATACAGTCGTAGAGAGTCACTTGAGAGTCTCTAATGAGTTACTGAAGAGTCAGTGCGAGTCAATGAAGAGTTAGTCACACTTCCGGTGGCGTACTGGAAGTAATCACGTATACACACGTCTTACGACGGATTTGACTCTTGTATCTTTCTATTGTAAATATTACTAATCACTTCTGTACATACTAACCGTCTTTCCGCAGAATACAACTTATATTCTGATTCTGTTGTTGAGTTATTCATTTATACTTGACGACATTAACAGTGGCGACGAAGATGTTGGAAGAAAAAATCGTCCCACGACATTAACAGTGGCGACGAAGATACTTTAAATTACTTCGAATTTACGCGGAGGTGAAAACCAAAATTCAGAGTGTGGGTTGGTTAATGTCGATATATATTTCTTGGGGAATTCCATCTTAACATCAGGAAATTGATTAAAGAACTAGAACTAGATAAGTATAAAATGAAGTAGACACAATATATCTATATTATTCAATGAAACATGTTTAAACGAAGGTATGCTGCATAAATATACACTACCGGCCATAATTATTAGGCGACTCCAGTGTTATAAAAAATTATATATTTCATACTATTTTTTAGTATTTATTGCCAAGTGAGTAATTGTAAATGAAAATAAAATGGTTCTTTTTTGTTAATACAGCACAATAACATGTGCATCAAATGAATTTATAAATATTTAATTATTATCTATATTGCAGTTTCATCAATGAAAGAATGAAAAAAATTTAGGGTGATTCGGACGAATTCATCTTTGCTTCTTTGCCTTGTAAAATTTTGCAAAGTAATAATAACAAAAGAACCATTCTATTTTCATTTAGAATTATCCACTTGGCAATCAATGTTGAAACAGTATAAAATACATCATTCCTTTTAAATAACTGGGGTAGCCCAATAATATAATGGCCGGTAGTGTATATATATATATATATATATATATATATATATATATATAAAAGGCAATCTGTGATTCTGTGTGTGACTTCCCTATGCACGCCTATATTTTTTAAGCTACACCATTCAAACTTTCTAGGGACACATATTTACAGGGAAACCAGGTCGACACATACTTTTTGAGTTTAAGTTCAGCAAATATTCCCTTTCGCACTTTCTGGCCAATGGAGCCGATTGTTTACATTTGCTCCGTCAAACATCTATGATCTCAGATGGTTACTGAATTACATCACAGAAATCAAATCACACGTGTCAAACGCGACTAAAATATTTTTTATTAAAAAAAAACGCTTTTATATCTAACTTTTATTCTGACGTTTTAAAAATTCATTTGGTCAATAAAATAATGTGAATATTTTTCCCTGTAATTTTGAAACAAATGAAATATTTATTTTTAAAAAGTGTTTTTGATAAATTTTCGTTTTAGGTGCCGACGGCTTTTCCTCTTCAAATTTATCCAAAATAGCATTATTTCTGTGCAAATGTATATGCTGAACTCAAATCAACAATTAATTATTGAAGAAACTTACCTTTCTTGCTTTGAAAGTCCATAAAAAAAACGAACTATATCTCGCACTTTTTCACGAAGTCATGTAATTAACTGCAGAATGACGTTTTACGTAGGCAGCAATTTTGGTCAAATTTCGTCCTTTACTGAAACTTCCTGCGATGTACTTCCTGTTTTGAGAGTAATAAGCATAGAAATACAATAGCGCATTACCTTAATTACCGGAAGTACATCGCCGGAAGTATCAGTAAATGAAGAAAATCTGCCGAAATTCGATCACATGCGCAGTCCGTCATTCTGCAGTTAATTACATGACTTCGTGAGAGTTACGGGAGAGAAAAAGTGCAAGATATAGTTCGTTTTTTTTTATGGACATTTAGATGAAAAAAGGTAAGTTTCTTCAATAACTAACACTTGATTTTTGCACAGAAATAATGCTATTTTGGATAAATTTGAAGGGGAAAAATGACGGGACTTAAAACGAAAATTTTCCGTGTATTTTTCAAACAAAAACAAAATATGTAAAATAAAAAGCGGCATCTTCTCCTACTACTAAAATCTTCTGAGTTGCCCGGGCAACGCCGGGTTATGATGCTAGTTTACTATATCGCCCTATTTCAAAGAAAAATATTGTATATATATTCATATGTGAGCGTATATATATATATATATATATATATATATATAAGAGGATACTTTGTAATAGGTCAATATATATATAGTGTTTTTATAATAGGCCGATATATATATATATATATATATATATTAAAAGCTTTATGAAAGGTATTACGCATTGTCTTAATGAAACCAAAGTTTAACTCAATCTCTAATTTACACCAAGATGAATGTACATTATTATAAGAAGAACGGTTTTTCGCTCGTACCTAAATATCGCAGGCGTTCTTGGAAAAAAAAAACTCTTTATTATCACTTATTAGCAAACACATATTTTTTTGGCTTAAAAACAAATTTGCATAAGCTTTCTCCTTTTTAAAAACCACACAAGCAATGACCGCATTTATTCATTAGCATATTTAAAACGGTATTAACGAAGCGGCCAAGATTGACGCCATTTTTATTACTTAACTCAGAAAGGTTATCGACTTATTCCCTGTTGGCTTTCAGTCTTTTTCTGTCTTCGTCAACCGAACTCATAATACTTTAAGTATTCGACATCTTCCGGGTGCAAATTTGAGAAACAAACGGTAATGTAATATTAAGAGGGGAAAAAGATTTTCAGTTAAATGAAATTAACTTTTGCCTCTACGTTCAATATGTCTTCGTTATAAGACATACATTGAATTTACAAACGATTTCAACCTTTCTGTGTGATGGTTATATGAAATTGTGAGAAGAAATTTTCAGTTTAAATTGAGGTTTAGGCAAATTTTTTGCATTGCCAACAAAACGAGGAATAAATTTCATATATATTAAAGTATTTAATGCATTTTTTGAATCTTTAGATTCCAATTTGGAGAGGCTTTTATTTACATTTCCCGGGTTTGCTTGGAATTATACAATATTTTACATTTTATTAGGTTGTCCCAAAAGTTCGTAAACACTTGCAAAAAATTGAAATTTTACTCGCCAAGTAATCTAAGGTTACCAGAAAACACATGCAAAAATTGCAATTTTACTCGCAAAAACAACAAAAATTATTGGTCAAAATTAAAACCATCATTTTCCAAGATTTTCTGCCATCGATCTGCACGTTTCGGATTTGGTCAAAGAACCTTTCAGCCGGATCCGAATCAAAGAATTCTTGACACGCTTCCGCGATTTCGTCAAACGAGTCGAATCGGCGTACCTTCAGAAAGTGTTGCACTGAGCGGAAAAGGCCGTAATCTGATGAAGCACAGCCAGGACAGTAGGCTGGATGTGGCAGAACCTCAACGCCGTCCAGCTCTTCAAACTTGTCTTTGGTCTTTCTGGCGGTGTGTGGCTTGGCATTGTCCTGCTGCATCAAAGCGTGCTTTCGGTTGATCAGAGCCGGGTACTTTTGCTTCAACTTTTTGTAGACCTGCTCAAGTTGCTGACAGTAAAATTCGGCACTGATGGCACGACCATTCGGAACCAACTCAAAATACACGATTCCTTCAAAGTTTCACCAAACACACAACATGACATTCTTGCCAAATCGATCTTGTTTTGGAATCGACGGTGTCCCTTGCCCTTTCTGAACCCATCGCTTGTCTCGATTGTGCTAGACCAGATAGACCCATTTCGCATGTGTTTACGAACTTTTGGGACAACCTAATAAAAGATATTGTCAGACCGTGAATGAATTGGGTCCATAAGGCATTGAATATGCTAGGGATATCCATGAGATATAACACGCATAAAAAATGTTCGGTTTGCCTGACAAATAAGATTGTTCTGTTATCAGGAAGTTAAATTCCCGTAACTAATCTAGCGGTTTAATCGTTTAGGACGCAATAAACAATCTCTGTTTCTTTTTTTATCAACTTTATTCTTCAAAACAGAAATTGCAATTGCATTTTATTCTAGCATTTATCAGAATGACAGACAGACACAAAGAGGGACTGATGAAAAAATTGAAAATTATATATATATATATATATACACACACACACACACATATATATATATATATATGTAATTGCAATTGCATTTTATTCAATCATATATCCACCATTATTTGCAATGACGTGTTACCAATTATCAGACTGATAGAGAGACACAAAGAGTGACTGATGAACAGATTGAAAATTATATATATATATATATATATATATATATATATATATATATATAATGACGTGTTACCACTTATCAGAATGATAGAGAGACAAAAAAAAAAGTGACTGATGAACAGATTGAAAATTATATATATATATATATATATATATATATATATATATATATAATGACGTGTTACCACTTACAGAATGATAGAGAGACACAAAAAGTGACTGATGAACAGATTGAAAATTATATATATATATATAATGACGTGTTACCACTTATCAGAATGATAGAGAGACAAAAAAGAGTGACTGATGAACCGATTGAAAATTATATATATATATATATATATATATATATATATATATATATATATATATATCCGAGTGAGTATAGAATGGGGAGAGAAAAAAGAAAAAAATTTTCCCGTCCAAAACATTAATTTAAAACAGTGCTCGATATATGATGTATAGAGCAGTGAATATTTATTATAAATTATGTTTTAGAACATGTACATAATTTCTTCTATATATGTCTTCTTCCCTACAATCATATGGTTGTTTCAGTGTTTGGATTTAAACACCTCTTCGGGGGAAATAAAGTTTTGGAAACATTCTCTGTTTATATTTGGTTCGTTGTTGTCGTGGGGGTTGGTTGGGGTTATTGGTAATTAAGTGAATATATATATATATATATATATATATATATATATATATATATATATACTGTTAAATATAAGAGACGATCACGTATATCTATATCTAAACATATACTGTTAAATATAAGAGACAATCAATGTCTATTATGTTTAATCATGAGCCGTTCTAAATATCGTATTTTGGCTTTAATTTCAAGTGAAAATAAAGACAAAAATTTTTCAACATTTGGTTACTTTTTATTATGCTGGTTCTAAGCTTTCGACTCACATGAGACATCTTCAGAGAAGTAACAAGGACGTTAACACATCCACCATCAAAGATGATTTTTTTTAGCTTGTGTTGACATAAATCTTTACCAAGAAACGATACCAAATAGCAGATACAGTTTTTTCTATCTGAGGTATGGGCGCTCGGTATAACGTGTGATATAACGTGTATTTATACATCAGTTGTGAGAGTTTTTTAATTCATTACTGAATGAACGATGCCTACATGCTACAGTACGTACTATGATTAAAGAAATGCTTATAAACAGCCGATAATTTGAAATGATTTGTTTGAACATTATTTTTGATCGATACTCGTATTTAAGTAGATATTCTGTTTTATATTACGGAAATTAACGAAGATTAACGAAACTGGTTATAAACAAGCGACAATTTGAAATGATTTGTTTGAACATTATTTTTGATCGATACTCGTATTTAAGTAGATATTCTGTTTATAATCAAACAGTCTATATATTTATTCCTACCGACCTGATTATTTATGATAAATTGTTGTTACGAAAATGTGTGTCATTCGGCAGGATTCGAACCTGCGACTCCTATCAACATATAGTCAGAAAATTTACACAGTAGTACTATGAGCGTCTGCGAGTGTTCTTAGCTAGGTTTTGTGTCGAGGTACCCTTGATAAATATCGAATATCGATAATCGAAAAAATCGGGTTATAGAAGGAGTGGTCCGATTTTAATCAAATTGAGACACTCATAGACGAAGACATAAGAAACAATATTCAGAAATTTCAAGGTTGCAGTTCTTACAATAGTACAGAAAATCGATAATATATATATATATATAATATATATATATATATATATATATATATATATATATATATATATAAGGCAAGATGTTTGTGTGTGTGTCTGTTTATCTGCCTGTATATCTCTATTTTTTTCAGCCCTTTTATTTTAGTTTTTGCTTCGGGTTTGGCTTTAAGTAGATATAATTGTAGTTCTTAGTCTCAGCCATGATACCATTTACTCAGTGGACTTATTTAGCCTTCAAAATTCTGTTTACGACGAAAAAACTTATTTGATATCGATACCAGGAAATCAAAGTTTGACTTACATACATTCATTTTTCTTTCAGTTTACGGTTTCGCTTTAACTGGAAACAACTATTGCTTTTTAGTCTTTCTTGCCAACGTCCAAAGAGTCGGAGCTCCAGGACCATGGATTAGTTTTAAAGCTTTCATTACACCCGAGCAACGCCGGGCTATACTGCTAGTATATATATATATATATGAGTTGAATATATGGATCCGAATTTAACATGATGAATAGAATAGGTTAAGAACGAGTAGATAAGTGTCAATGATCAAACATTCTTCACTTATAACAAGCTTTTTCAAAGATTTATTAAAACCGAATGATTTAAAAATCCAAGAGACAGTATGTTGTTTGCGGTATAGTTTTATTAATACATGTCACGTGTGATAGAGCAATGATGAATGTTAAATGTTGAAGAAACAATTTGTGTCTGTTTAGGCTGTGTATGACAACGCGCCTTTTTAAATGAAATAAGCGAAATCAGTTGTGAATGTATGTGTTGAGAAAAACCATATGTGAATGTGCGCATTCATTCAGTTAAGAGCTTTGCACGTGTCAAATGATGGAACGGTTTTCTATTCTAAATAACGTGAGAGAATCATGTATGAATCGTAAACGAAATATATATCCGTTTGAAATTCTATTGAAAATAATGTATGACTCATAAACGTATATATTACGCATGATTTCTTCTACATTTAATATTCATCCATTGCTTTATGACACATGACACGTATCTGACCAATGAAACTATACCTCAATTAACATACTGTCTGTTGGGACGCCCGCGCCTATTCGGCTATAATGGACTATTCCATTACTATGTAAAGTAATGGTGGCATCTACGTGAGAGAGTGTGCCGAGCAGCCGATCGATAAGTCAGTCGTAGACTTCCGGTGACGACCCGGAAGTACCCATTGCTCATACTACGTCTTACGACGGTTGAGACGATTAACCTTTATTCTTGTATTGGATACTAATAAACTTTGTAAATACTATTTTCACGGAATACAACAATTAACCTATTCCTGTTGTTGAGTTATTTATTCTTACTCACGACATAACAGTGTCTCTTTTTGCTGCTCCCATCTCCGACTCTTGACTGACGCCGCGATCATTTATATATTTTTTTAATTTAGCACTGGATCGCTAAGTCCCTTTAGTCTTACAAGTCGCTCCCATTGGTCAAAAATCATTTTAACACCAACTTGCGAGATTTGGGTTCGACTTTTTTTTTAAGCAGATGGTTAATCCTTTTTCTATTTGGAAAAACCCAAGATTTCACTCATCATTGTAAATTTTTGTAAAAGCGTCTTCAGAAGGTTGATTTTAATTAATTTCTTATCCGCTCCAAGGTAATCGACCAGAAAGTATACAGCGGAAATTTCAAATCATTTTTCAAGTAATAACGTCATATCGAGCAACAGGTGTATTAGGTTCATACTTTTTGAGTTACTGCTTAAAAAAATAAAATAAAATGGAGGGAAGGAAAATTAAATTAAACAACGAGTAAATTCGAAATCTATAAAGAAAACCCGACAGAGATGAATATCTACCGATAGATAAGCCAACAACGGCCGGCACTTGTCATGCCCCGATACTTGAGGCGGAGTATATTGGCGAAAGGAATTCGTCGCTCGAAGCTCTATTATTTTAATTAATTAATATATATATATATATATATATATATATATATATGTATATATATATATATATATATATGTATATATATATAAATATATATATATATATATATATATATATAGATATTTGTCTTTGGGCTTTTGAAAACCTCTGAGATCTTGGAACATTAATTTGTGGTTTTATTTTTTATTGCTTTGATTTGTTTTTTGTTTTTTTTGTTTTTTTTTTTAATTATTTTGTGTCGGGTGTTTCACCTTTTGTGACAAACCTCCAAGAACTAAAGAAACCTCTATGGCTGCAGCTGAAAAGTAATTTTGAAGCCAGAAATATTTCTAAAAGACACAATAGTCAAGAAAATTCATTCTTCGAGCCGAAAAAACAAAACCTCATTTTATTTTGAAATAAACGACCACAAAAAAAAAAAAAGAAAAAAGAGAAAAGAATATCTTGTTAAAAATAGTTTTAAGAAACTACTGACGACGATGTTTTATTTATTTCTTTATAATTTTCGTTTTCTGTTTTTTTATTTATTTAGTTTTATTTTTGCTTTTTACCTGTAATGTAAATTGATTTTCATTCGTTTCTTTTTATCGTTCATCAACTGACACTAGATTTCCCACTCGCCGTCAATGTCTGCGTTTCAATTTCTGGCTGCTATCGAAATTCGTAATGGGAAAAAAGACGTCGAAATAAAAGAAAGCTGATTAGATAAGACGGCAGATTTATCTCCCCTTGCTGGTGAGAAACACCAACTTCTCAATTACGCCTGCGCTGATGATTTTTTGGATTGCGAGATAGAAAAAAACAAAACAAAAAAACAAAAAACAAAAAAACGTCTTCCTGATTCTCTCGCCTCAAATAAAATGGTTGAAAGTAATATCTTTGATTCCAGAAACTTTCTTTGACTTTTTGATTCCATTTTCTACGCTGCCTGCTTTCTCTCCTTTTCTTTATACTTTGTTTCATTTAATTTCTTCTTCTTCTTCTTCTTCTTTTGCTGCTGCTGCTTCCTCTTCCTTCTCCTTCTTCTTCTTCTTCTTCTTCTTCACCTGTACATCTTCAGCTACTTCTTCTACTTTTTGTTCTTCTTCTTCTCCTCCTCTTCATTCTTTTCTTTTCTTTCTTTTTCTTTTAATATGCTCCTCCTTCTTCTTCACCTTCTCCTTCTTTCTTTCTTTCTTTCTTTCTTTCTTTCTTTCTTTCTTTCTTTCTTTCTTTCTTTCGTGGTCATCTTTTTCTTTTTCTCTTTCTCCTCATTCTTCTTTCTGGTTTCCTCTTTCTTATCCTTCACTTTCTTCTTTTCCCTTTTCTTCTTTCTTCTTCTTTTTCTGCTCCCATTCTTCTTCACCTCTTTCATTTTTTCTTTCTTTTTCACCTCCTGCTCCTCTTCTTCCTCCTTCTTTCTTCTTGTTCTACTCCTCCTCCTCCTCCTTCTTATTCTTCCTTGTTCTTCTTCTTCGTTCTTCTTCTTCTCCTCCTCCTCCTCTTTCTCCTCCTCTTCTTCCTTCTTTTTCTTCGCTCTTTCTTTTCTTCCCTCTTCCCCCATTCTTCTTCTTTTTCTTCTTCTTCTTCTTCTTGTGCAATGACCGATATTAACTACTGTAGACTTATAGGAATTCCAGGTGCTGTAAGCTTGGATGTGCGGATGGTGTAATTGATAACGGCTGGGAATTTTTATTCAGAGAACCAAGTTCGTATTCAAGTTGGGTTCGGCATATTTATTTACACTTAAATACCCTAGAAAAATTTTCTGGGTCTTTCATAAAGCAATGATCCTTAAACGGGTTTTCCATAGAGCAATGATCCTTAGACGAGAATTTCATAGACAAATATTCATTAGACGGGTATTTAATAGACCAATGTTCTTTAGACGGGTATTCTATAGACCAATGATCCTTAAACGGGTATTCCATAGACCAATGTTCCTTAGAAAAGTATTCCTTAGACCAATAATCTTTAGGCGGGTATTCTAGGGTATTCTATTGATCAACGTCCTTACATAAGTATTTTTTTTAATCATGTCACCCCGAGCAAGGCGGTAACGACACTGAGTTCAGGGGGCTACGTAAAAGATTGGAAAAGAGAAAACCGGAAACCACATCCTAAACAGGGAGCAAGGGATGAGCCTCTTCACCTGTTCAATAGACGTGGGTGGAGTGTGAACCGGGCGATAGTTTAGTCTATCTACTCCAATTGAGAAAAAATAAAAAACAGTGACAAGATTGGAAAAGAGAAAGCCGGAAACCACATTCTAAACAGGGAACAAGGGATGAGCCTCTTCACTTGTTCAATAGACGTGGGTGGAGTGTGAATTGGGCGATACTTTAGTCTATCTAGCATACCATAGACAAATGTCCTGAGACAGGTTTCTCTTAGACTAGAGTTTCCCAAACCTTTTTGGCCATGTCCCAACTAATCACTGATGTCCCCACACCCATATGTTGATATATAAGTCTTATGTAAAAAGTAAACTCCGTTTTACATGATGCTTAAAATACCAATACTTTAATTTAAACTTTTATTTCAAACTTAAAATTTAAAGTTTGTTTAAGACTCAAATTCGTTGGTCAAGCATTGTTGGCATAAGAGACAGAAAGGTGACCGTTCATCATGAAAAGCAGGTATGAAACCAAATTTTAGATATTCCTCCGAATACTGACGAACTTTTTCTTGCAAACATGACTCATTTTGAGCATAAGGATATTAACTGAAATAAATAAATGAGAAATGATACACTGTAAATTGTACTGCAAGAGTTTTTAGCGTTAAGTTAACTGTTAACACAATAAAATCTAAACTTATTTATAAATGGAACTTTGCCTCTGTGTGTGTATGTGTGTGTGTGTGTGTGTGTGTCCGTTACCTATTGACTCTGAAACGGCTGAACCGATTTTTATGAACATTTACACAGTTGTACTATAAGCATCTGCGAGTATTCTTAGCTAGGTTTTGTGTACCCCCGATAAATATCGAAAATCGATAATCGAGAAAATCAGGTTATAGAAGGAGTAGTCCGATTTTAATCAAATTTGATACACTCATAGACAAAGATATAAGAAACGATATCCAGAAGTTTCAAGGTTGCAGTTCTTACAATAGTGCAGAAAATCGATAATATATATATATATATAAAAGGCAAGATGTTTGTTTGTGTGTTTGTTTATCTGCCTGTATGTCTGTATTTTTTTCAGCACTTTTATTTTAGTTTTTGCTTCGGGTTTGGCTCTAAGTAGGTATAATTGTAGTTCTTAGTTAATTGATACCCTTTACTCAGAAGACTTATTTAGCCTTCAAAATTCAGTTTCCGACGAAAAAACTTATTTGATATCGATACGAGGAAATCAAAATTTGACTTACAATACATTAATTTTTCTTTCAGTCTACGGTTTCACTTTAACTGGAAACAACTATTGCTTTTTAGTCTTTCGTGCCAACGTTCAAAGAGTCTGAGCTCCAGAATCATGGATTAGTTTTAAAGCTTTCATTATACCCGAGCAACGCCGGGCTATACTGCTAGTATATATATATATATATATATATATATATATATATATATACACACTAGGTGCGATTGGTAAATTGTCGTAATTATTTTATTATTTCAAATATACTTTAGGGTGTGCCTGAGCTCCAGGACCATGGATTAGTTTAAAATTTTTCATTACAGCCCAACAACGCCGGGCTATACTGCTAGTTTAAGATAAACCGGGTCCATTTCTTTAATCCTTAAAGAGATGCTTGTAAAATAAGGGCAAGATGCTATTAGGTTGTCCCAAATGTTCGTAAACACTTGCAAAATGGGTCTATCTGGTCCAGCACAATCGAGACAAGCGATGGGTTCAGAAAGGGCAAGAGACACCGTCGGTTCTGAAACAAGATCGATTTGGCAAGAAAGTCATGTTGTGCGTTTGGTAGAACTTTAAAGGAATCGTGCATTTTGAGTTGGTTCCGAATGGTCGTGCCATCAGTGCCGAACTTTACTGTCAGCAACTTGAGCGGGCCTACGAAAAGTTGAAGCAAATGTACCCGGTTCTGATCAACCGAAAGCGCGTTTTGATGCAGCAGGACAATGCCAAGCCACACACCGCCAGGAAGACCAAAGACAAGTTTGAAGAGCTGGACGGCGTTGAGGTTCTGCCACATCCAGCCTACAGTCCTGACTGTGCTCCATCAGATTACGGCCTTTTCCGCTCAATGCAACCCTTTCTGAAGGGTCACCGATTCGACTTGTTTGATTAATTCAAAGAAGCGTGTCATGAATTCTTTGATTCGAAGCCGGCTGAATGGTTCTTTGACCAGATCCGTAAGCTTGCAGATCGATGGCAGAAAGTCTTGGAAAAATGACAGTCTTTATTTTGAGCAATAATTTTTCTTGTTTTTGCAAGTAAAATTTCCATCTTTTGCAAGTGTTTACGAACTTTTGGGACAACCTAATACAAAAAATGTGGTCTTTCGAGAGGCATAACTTGAAGATCATTTTCCGCATAAAATAAGAACCAAGATATGCATTTATTTCGAAAGATATGTATCTTTCATATATATATATCTTTCATAAATATATATATCGGTCACTTTTTGGAAGGCCTTCGGCAAAAATTAGCATAAAAATAGTAAAACATTAAGAGACATGATTTTTTACTTTATTGCCATTAACGAAGTCTGGCTATTTATTTCGAAAAAAATCACTAAAAAAAAAATGACGGAAACTTTTCTTTTTTCGACAATACAAGTCGATTAAAAAGAGGGCACATCTTGGCAAAGTTTCAACTAAAGTCGAACGAATCAATTAGGTTGTCTGCCTATTCGTCGAATGCTGATCGTGACTTCATCGCGAGAAGTCTTTTGTGTAAAAGAGCTGGATAATTTGTTGAATTTTTTGGTCTTCAAAATTCCTATCTGCCAAAAAAGTCCAAATGATAACTGTTCTTGTGTATGTTGGGAATGGTGTGGGAAGGGCTTTCAAGTATAAGACTATGATATATCTCGGCCTGACACACTTGTAAATTTCTGACTAATCATAGGATATTAGGTCGGAAGGTGCTGCAACGGGCAAAGGAAAAAATGGTGATAAAAAAAGAACGAGCTAAGCACTTGAACATCAGTCAACGTACGCAGCCCAAAGAAAATAAACCCGAGACGAGTAGCCTAAAACAAAAAGCGCTCAATATGCAAGTAGAGCAAACAAAGTAAATAACTAATATAGAGAGCCAACGAACCTACCAAGGTTTCACCAAACTGGATCTTCAGTGAAAGTCGGCCAACTTTCCCTGAAGATCCAGTTTGGTGAAACCTTGGTAGGTTCCTTGGCTCCCTAGGTTGGTTATTGACTATACATATATATATATATATATATATATATATATATATATATGTATAATTGGAGTAGATAGACTAATCAATTGGAGTAGACAGACTAAACTATTGCCCGGTTCACACTCCACCCACTTCTATTGAATGGGTGAAGAGGCTCATCC
This sequence comes from Ascarosepion bandense, assembly GCA_037127315.1. Classification (NCBI taxonomy): domain Eukaryota; kingdom Metazoa; phylum Mollusca; class Cephalopoda; order Sepiida; family Sepiidae; genus Ascarosepion; species Ascarosepion bandense. Next base: position 1,038,083 of record JBBBDQ010002003.1, on the reverse strand, counting down.
CTTGTTTCCTGTTTAGGATGTGGTTTCCGGCCTTCTCTTTTCCAGTCTTTTACTCTTTTTTTCAATTGGAGTAGATAGACTGAACTATCGCCCGGTTCACACTGCACCCACGTCTATTGAACAGCTGAAGAGGCTCATCACTTGTTTCCTGTTTAGGATGTGGTTTACGGCTTTCTCTTTTGCAATCTTTTCACTCTTACATAGACCCCTGCACATCAGTGGCGTTACTGCCTTGCTCGGGGTGATATGATTAAAATATATATATATATATATATATATATATATATATATGTATGTGTGTGTGTGTGTGTGTGTGTGTGTGTGTGTGTGTGTGTGTGTGTGTGTGTGTGTGTGTGTGTGAAAAAAGCCTGGGCGTAGATTAATATTTGGGTAATATTCAATGGCGGCACTCTCGATTTTCCTTCTAAGTGAGTTATTATAATTTTTTTTTATGAGAGTAGCATTTTAAAAATCAAAATTGTGGCCGAATTTATTTCTACGTATGACTAGTGCATTAGCTCTTTTGTGCTCATAAATGCGTTTTCTTTTTAATTTCTCATAATAGCAATAATATTTCTGAAGCAGGCAATTGTAAAATAAATTGCCAAACCTGTTCCTACCAATATATTGGCGAAACAAGTAAGAAGCCATGAAAGTACTTATAGAAGAGACAGAGGGAAGCTACATTAGGCAGGTGAGAAAGTGACTGCAGCTGAGCTACCAAGTCGGGATCGATCACTTTGCAAATTGGATTTTGTCAAAATTCCCGAGGTGAATAGCAGATGCACCCGACAGGAGTAATATATATATATATATTATCCTACGTCGGTGGCACTACTCGGAGTTTTATGCAGTATGCATTTATCAGTTGCATATTACAAACTGACCAGTTAAGTGATTTTAATTTAAGTTCAGTCAATGTTTGTATTAGTTGAATATAAATGTTAGGGTACTATTAAAATTCTAAAGTACTAATGAAATTATAAGATACTATTTTTTAATTTATGAAGAATATAAGATAAATATAAAATTACATGAAGATAAATATAAAATTACATGAAGATAAATATAAAATTACATGCAGATAAAAAATTAAATTAAAAAAGATAAATTTGAATTTAAAAAATTAAAATTCAGGGAAATGAGTTCAAAATTTATAATTATTATTAATAACAAATATTTAAGGGTTAAAAGAAAGAAAAAAGAAAAAAAAGAAGGAAAGAAAGAAAACAAGGGAGTGAAAAATAAACCCACAGAGGAATCTGTGTTAATCTTAGTCTAAGTATTTGAGTAAGTATTTTTACGATGGCAGTATTTATTTGATATTTAGGAAATCAGGGTTATTTATTTGATTAAAGCTCACAAGTTTTTCATAAAAGACATAAGTTACATTATATCACTGATAATATGTATATTTATTAATTTATAATTAATATCTCTGTTTATAGTACATTGCGCACTCTTTTATTAACTATTGTCTATTCAAGGAAATAATTTCATATTGTTTATAACCATTTCGTTAATCTTCGTTAATTTCCGTAACATTGCATGGTTACATTTGTTGACATTCTGGTACCTTTCAGTGCAGAGATGGTTATTTGCGTGAATCGAAAATTGCATTACATAGGCTTGATTTGACTTCATTTTCCTATTGGTCATTCGTGATCGAGACGTCTAAGACGCACCTGATGAATTGGTGGCTTCCCTTATGTTAATAGAGGTCACAGATTCGAATCCTGCAGAATGACACACATTTTCATAGCAAAAATTTGTCGTAAATAATCGGTAAAAATAAATATATAATACTGTTTGATTATAAGCAAAAATAATGTTCAAACAACTCATTTCAAATTGTCGGTTGTTTATAACCAGTTTCGTTAATCTTTGTTAATTTCCGTAATATAAAACAGAATATCTACTTAAATACGAGTATCGATCAAAAATAATGTTCAAACAAATCATTTCAAATTGTCGGTTGTTTATAACCAGTTTCGTTAATCTTCGTTAATTTCCGTAATATAAAACAGAATATCTACTTAAATACGAGTATCGATCAAAAATAATGTTCAAACAAATCATTTCAAATTGTCGGTTGTTTATAACCAGTTTCGTTAATCTTCGTTAATTTCCGTAATATAAAACAGAATATCTACTTAAATACCAGTATCGATCAAAAATAATGTTCAAACAAATCATTTCAAAATGTCGGTTGTTTATAACCAGTTTCGTTAATCTTCGTTGATTTCCGTAATATAAAACAGAATATCTACTTAAATACGAGTATCGATCAAAAATAATGTTCAAACAAATCATTTCAAATTGTCGGTTGTTTATAACCAGTTTCGTTAATCTTCGTTAATTTCCGTAATATAAAACAGAATATCTACTTAAATACGAGTATCGATCAAAAATAATGTTCAAACAAATCATTTCAAATTGTCGGTTGTTTATAACCAGTTTCGTTAATCTTCGTTAATTTCCGTAATATAAAACAGAATATCTACTTAAATACGAGTATCGATCAAAAATAATGTTCAAACAAATCATTTCAAATTGTCGCTTGTTTATAACCAGTTTCGTTAATCTTCGTTAATTTCCGTAATATAAAACAGAATATCTACTTAAATACGAGTATCGATCAAAAATAATGTTCAAACAAATCATTTCAAATTGTCGCTTGTTTATAACCAGTTTCGTTAATCTTCGTTAATTTCCGTAATATAAAACAGAATATCTACTTAAATACGAGTATCGATCAAAAATAATGTTCAAACAAATCATTTCAAATTGTCGCTTGTTTATAACCAGTTTCGTTAATCTTCGTTAATTTCCGTAATATAAAACAGAATATCTACTTAAATACGAGTATCGATCAAAAATAATGTTCAAACAAATCGTTTCAAATTGTCGGTTGTTTATAACCAGTTTCGTTAATCTTCGTTAATTTCCGTAATATAAAACAGAATATCTACTTAAATACGAGTATCGATCAAAAATAATGTTGAAACAAATCATTTCAAATTGTCGGTTATTTATTATCATTTCGTTAACATATATATAAACTTTATTTTTAATGGATACCCATATTTGAGCCAGATGCTCTGTTTTTATTTATTTATGAAAGAGTACATTTATTTGTTATATAAATTTATAAACGTTTCCTATTTGTTCTTTATCAAAGTTAAGTAACATTGAGCCAGGTCATTACCTAAACGGGAAAACATTCAGAAATACCAGCTTCTGTAAGCTTGCATGTGCGGGTTGTATCATGTATACTGACTCAGTATTGTTTATCAGAGATCCAAGTTCCAATTCCGGTCGGGTTCTTTGTATTCCCTTAATTGTAAATATCTTTGGAAAAGGTATGAGTCTGTGTTTTCTTTCTTCCAACTAAGGGTTAATTAGTAAATCTTGTATCAGTAAACCATTATTAACACAACCACCATGCAAAAATCTTACAATCTAAGAATATTTTTCCGGTTTTAAATAACTGTTGGGAAACACCCATTTTTGTATGCAAGATTTTACTCGCCTGATGTGTACATATGATCCTGCCTATACAGAGAACGGAGTTGAGAGAGTAGTTCTAAGCAGCTTCTTAGTCGGTCAGTAAATTGGTGCATAATAAGTTGGAGTTGTTTGGATATAGACTCATTACTCGGACATACTATTTCACTACAAAGCTGTATACATTGTTCTCTATTAATAGTATTCTTGGATTTTTTTTTTAATCATCTCACCCCAAACAAGCCATTCCCCTGCCACTATTGCGCATGGGGCTACATAGGGGAAGGTAAAGAGAAGAAGTGGTTAGACATAGAGAATGTCAGGAGGAAGGTGACAGATGAGTAAGGATACCGAGGATGAGGGTTGGGCAGATGGGAAGAGTGTTTGAAAGAATGGGAGCAAGTTAGTGTGTTAGGAGGTGTCTATTGACCTTACATTTAAACTCCTGGAGATTGTAGCCGTAGGGGAAGCAATCATATGGAAGGGAATTCCACAGTCGGGAAGTGCGAGGAAAGAAACTGTTGGAGTAGAAGTTGCGGTTGCATTTTATCGGTTTCACTGTAAAAGGGTGGGATCTAGTTGCTAATCTAGTATCTCGTTCAAATTCGTATTTAGGGGGCACCAGTGATCTAAGTTCATTGGAGCAGTAGCCGTGAAAGTATTTATAGAAGAGACACAGGGAAGCCACGTCTCGCCGGTGGGAGAGAGACTGCAGGCGGTCTGCCAAGTCGGTATCTATCACATTACAGACCCTCAGCTGTACCTTGTCGAGAAGCCCGAGGAGAATAGCAGGGGCACCCGACCACTATTCAATGCACGGGCGGATGGTAGATTTATATATGTGCAGGATATATTTAGACGGAATTTTGACTAACCCGTGTTCCAATTTGTATTTTTTTGTTCAATATAATTTACATTTTCTATCTCCACATTTATTTTTGTTATTTTTATTATTCCAGTTGTTTCCTTCGTCTTGTATTAGATGAACTTGAGTTTTAAAAATAAGGGCGGATCTGTAATTTTTTGCTTTTCATTTTTTTTCTATTTTTTTTTCGGTGCATTCTTATCGATTAGAACCGAAACTTTCAGATTAGCAAAAACATTTGAAAAACATTCAATACTTTAAAATTTTTAGGGAGTACTCAGTTTCTTATACAACGTTCTAGTAAATAAGTCCCGCATATTGGAAACACTTGCTTTGGGATTGAGTAAGAGCCATTCTTGGGGTTTCCGAAGAAGTTGCCATTGTAAGAACTTAACAAGTTTCGGGGGAAAAAAAAAGAAAAAAAAAAAGAATGAAAAGCAAAAATTACAGTGGGGGGTGTCGGTCGTACAGGTCCGCCAAAAAAAGAAAAATGTTAAGTAAAAATAAAGAAAATGTAATACAATAGACAGAAAAACATTAAAAAAAAAAAAAAAGAGAGAAGAATTTAAGAATAAGACGAGTTTGTTGCTAAAAACCGGTTGTCATTATGAATGAAGATTTGGCAAATACTTTCTCGCTGCTTCACAGACATGTCATGGGTTGTTTGAAGTCAGATAAACATGATTGATTGGTGAGGGCTGTAGATTGCTCGGGGTGGACCTGCGTCTGTCAAGAAGGACGTAAAACCGCATGAACCCACTGGAGCGGCCGACGTCAGGCGGTGTGGTAAGGAAGTCAGTGCAGCATTTGCTAGAGTTTAGCCGGCATTTCCCGTTTGTCTAACGACAGTTTTTACCTTTTACTAGTGAGTAATTTTCCTCTGAAGCAAACATGGACGCAAAACAGACGCACCGAGTTACATAACTGTACAATTATTGAGCAAACTCGCTAGACAGACAGACAGACATAAGGTACGAACAACAACAGAAGTTGCATGTGTATAGATTTGAGAGGTGGGGTATCTAACAATTATTATTATTATTTTGCAATTTCATTTTAATTTGATTTCTGCTATGGTCGCACTACCTACCAAGTCCGCGGGAAGACCTAAGGCAGGCCGTGGTATGCTGTTATGGCGCCATTTCATTTTTTTTCTATCTTCCATAAGCGTTACAAAGACAATGTTTTTCTTTGTGTGTGGGCTGTACTTAAGACTTTTTTTGTATATCTCTTAAGCGGGGGTTTTTGTTCAATGTGTTGTTTTGTTTTATTTTTTATCATTTCAAGTACATCTAATATCACTGGTTCAATTCTTGTTTTCAATTTCCACTTTTTTCCTATTTCAATTTCCAGGTTTTTATATTTTGACAGTTTTTCGAATTCCTTGGTTGCTATGTTACAATCCGCTGGACAAGCCATATCAATTAATAAGCAAGTTTTTCTTTTTGGTTTTTAACAATAATGTCCAGCCTATTTGCTTCAATTTTCAAGTTCATTATTATTATGTCATTTTTCATTATAATACGATTTCTGCTATGGTCGCACTACCTACTAAATCTGCGGAAAGACCTAAGGCAGGTCGTGGTGTGTCGTTATGGCTCCATTTCATTTTTTCTATCTTCCATAACATTACTACTGTTACATAGACAAAGTTCTTCTTAGTCTCTGGGCTATACTCAAAACATTTTTGTTGGGGTTTCCAGGGATTCTTTCTATGTAATGTTCTGTTCCATTTTTTAGAACTCCAAGTGCTCCTACTATCACTGGTACTATTCTTGTTTTCAATTTCTTTATTCTTTTCTGTTTCAATTTCCAGGTCTTCATATTTTGATGGTTTTTCAAATTCCTTGCTTGTTATATTATAATCCGCTAGACAAGCCATATCAATTAATCGGCAAGTTTTTTTTTCTGGTTTTTAACAATAATGTCCGGCCTATTTGCTTCAGTTTTTCTGTCTGTGCAGATAGTGTAATCCCATAGAATGGTGACACCTTCTATTTCTGTAACAGGTGCTGGGTGATGTTCATACCAGTGTTTGTTTCCATATTTTTATTTATTATTATTATTATTATTATTATTATTGTTGTTGTTGTTGTTGTTGTTGTAATTTCCGTAAGATATACATTTTCTTTCCGGGTCCCTATTAGAGACCTAAAATTAGAAATGATTCTCTTGCTATTTCTACGACGTTTAATAATAGATCATATCCCCAGTGACCGTAATAAATGGTTCAATTGGAAATTCTTAGCATCTGAAGAAGGCCGGAGCGTACAGCGACCGAAATGTCGTACAAATCGCAACAAAATGAGAACAATAATGTAAATGCTGTAAATCCTACCTCATCTCAAAAATATAGACGAATAGAATGATCTATTAATAAACGTCGTACAAATGGCAACAAAGATGAGGATAATAGTCCAAATAATGGAAACACTGTAAATATACCCCAGTGATTGTAATAAAGGGTTCGGGTCAAAATTCCTTGTCCCTGAAGAATAAATGACAACAAAAATGAGGTCAATAGTCCAAATACAGCGAAAAATAGATTCTTAAATTTCGTACTCTTCAACAACTAACTTACCATGCACAAATATTTTATTCTCTAAGCCAACTTCCAACTTATTGAAGCGTTTGGCCTTTTGATCTGTTTATAGTCCCTGTAAGACTTAACGAAAAGATATGTAAAAAAAGTATTTCTTATTTTAATCATTGAATTATTTTTAAAAAAGTGGGAGTATTTGTATAGTCAATAAAAAAAAAATTATTTAAAATAAAATTCATGAAAATCTTTTGTACTAATCTACTAATAGAGCAAACTGTACTCCGTACCCACTTCTTCTCTGTTTACCCTTCTCCCCTAATTTTGCTTTCGATCGGTCAATATATGTCTATTTAGTGGGTGTGACGGTTGGGGTACAGTGGAAATCGGCTCGGAACGAGAAACCGGGGAGCCGAGTTCGAATTCCAGTTGTAATCCATTGTATTCATTTACGCGCAAATATCCTTGGGAAAGGTATTAATCCGTCGATTCCTTCCAGTTATGGGTTAAATAACAGGACAGATTGAGTTCTATAGCCTTGGACGGCAACCAGTCTACCGCAGAAAGCAATGGCAACCTACTGCGGGATAATCTTCTGCCCAGTCAGTCATGTCTCTTTCGAGACATGATCGCCCAAGCGTGTATCACGTATGGCACTTAACTGACTGACGGTCGGATGCACGTAGTACTGACTGACTGCGTACTTTGACTAAATTTTTACACATTGTCCAACGTACACCTAAACAGACAAGCGTTTCTTTGCAAACGTACACAATTACTATATACACTTTTCTATCCAAAATATTCCACACGCATACATTTAAAAGTATTTGTGTATTGTTTTAATACAAATGACATATATCAGAACAATAAAAATTAACCCCAAATCAAAACATACCAGTAAACTGTGACTTTTTAATCATTTCATTTTCTTCTCGGTCTCTAGAGAAGTTTTGATGAAAATGAAAATGTTCCATCTTGATACGTTTTCTATTTGAGCGCATTCCGGTCAATACTTATTTATAAATGGAATTTTATCAGTGTGTGTGTGTATTTCTGTATGTGTGTGTGTGTGTGTGTGTGTGTGTGTATGTGTCCGTTACCTATAGACTCCGAAACGGCTGAACCAATTTTCTTGAAAATTTACACAGTTGTACTATAAGCGTCTGCGA
>JBBBDQ010002003.1:990000-1025000 GCA_037127315.1 Ascarosepion bandense | reverse complement strand
TTTTATTTATGTTTATTTTTATGTAAATTTCTAAATTACTAGTACAGCTAAAACTCAGTTTGAATTCCTAGTGAAAATTTTGTTTAATTCTGTGCTTTTTATAAAATATTTATCGATTAGTCTAAAAATATTTATTCTATTTTGGTTTTTAATTCTAAGTATAAACGGTAGGTTGAACCAGATAATGTTTCGATTTCTATTATCGTTTTTTATTTGTCTGTTTGGTTGGGGTTTGTATTCGAAAATATTCTTATGGCCAGACTTTTTTCTTTTCATCAAATATTGATTTGTTTAACGAAATTTTGGATAGCCTGTTTCTATTCCTGTACGGTGTTCTTGATAATGCCTATTGGATGGTTAGATCTCGTGTTTACGTACTTTAAAGTTGCGTTTGCTGTCATATATGGAGAGACACTGCCAGTTTGTAAATTAAATTCTACATCTAAATATTGAACTACGTTCTTATTTGTTTCAACTACTACTTCAAAATCTACATCTTCAAAGTGTTTGTAAAACATTTTCTTTATTCTATCATTCTCCCTTCTGTTGTCCGGTGCTATCATTAATCCGTCATCTCTGTATAATCCATGGTTGTCTATGTTGATTATTTCGTTGATTTTACTTAGCATGTGTATTCCGATCAATTTTGAAATTTCAGCTCCGTCAAACCAGCCTTGTGATACATCAAATGGACCGTTATTTGATTTGTTAATCCATGTTTCATTGGGTGTGATGGATAAATGATGAGTACAGCTAAAACTCAGTTTGAATTCCGAGTGAAAATTTTGTTTAATTCTGAGCTTTTTAGAAAGTGTTTATCGATCAGTGTAAAAGATATTTGTCCTATTATGGGTTTGACCTCTAAGTTAAATGGTGGTTTGAACCAGATAATGTTTCGATTTCTATTATCGTTTTTTATTTGTCTGTTTGGTTGGGGGTAGTATTTTAAAATGTTCTTGTGGCCAGATTTTCTAGGTGCATCTTCATAGTTTCTTTTCTTTTCATCAAATATTGTTTTGTTTCACGAATTTTTTGATAGCCTGTGCTCTATTTCTTTGTGAATTTGCTGGATTATGATTTTGGGATGATTATATCTTGTGTTTATTGACTTTAATGTTGCGTTTGCTTTCATATATAGAGAGACATTGTCAGTTTATAAATTAAATTCTACATCTATATATATATATTCCGCCTTCACCTCTCAAACTCAGGGGGATAATTTGTTAGCGAACAACTAATAATCCTTTCACATATTTTGCCATTATTCTTTTTCAAGTACTTTCGATTTTCGCAGTCATTATCAAGTACCAAGTTGGTTTCTGTGTCGTGTTTACTGAGGCGCTGGACATTTGAAAAGGTTATAGGATACAAATCAGCTCATATATTGATTATAATCTAGAATTGACCCCCCATTTTATACCCACATCTTGATTTTTTTATAATCATATCGCCCAAGCAAGGCATTTTACTGACACTGTTTTACAGGGGGTTACATAGGAGGAAAGTTATGAGAAAGAGTGAGTGGTTATAGGGGGTGTCATGAAGTGGGTAAGAGAAGAATGAGAATACTGGTGATAGTGGAGTGGACGGAGAAAGGAGAATGAGAGAGAGCTCTTAAATCTAGAATAAAAATATATAGAAACTAACATGGCCACAAAGTGAGGGATCAGCTTATATATTGATTATAATCTAGAATTGACCACCTACTTTATACCCACATCTTGATTTTTTTTATAATCATATCGCCCAAGCAAGGCATTTTACTGACACTGTTTTGCAGGGGGTTACATAGGAGGAAAGTTATGAGAAAGAGTAACAGGTTATAGAGGATGTCAGGAAGTGGGTAAGAGAAAATGAGAATGCTGATGAGAGTGGAGTGGACGGAGAAAGGAGCATGAGAGAGAGGATGCAGGTTAATGAGATAGGAGATGACTATTGACTCTACATTTAAATTCTTAGAGACTGTAGCTGTCGGGGAAGCAAGTAAACGGAAGAGAATTCTACAGGCGGGAAGTTCAAGAAAATAAGCTGCTGGAGTAGAATTTGTGTTTACAATTTATTGGTTTCACATTAAAAGGGTGGGATCTAGTTGCTAATCTTGTTGCTCGGGTAAATTCATATATATGGGGTACCAGTGAGCTAAGTTCATCGGAGCAGAAGCAGTGAAGGTATTTGTAGAAGAGACACAGGGAAGCCACAATGCGCCGGTGAGAAAGTGACTGCATCTGAGCTGCCAAGTTGGGATCGATCACATTACACATTCTTCATTGGATTTTGTTAAGGACCCCTAGGTTGTTGGCAGGGGCATCCGACAAAATATGGCAGCAGTATTCAAGGTACGGACAGATGGTAGATTTATATATGTACAGGATGGTTTCAGACAGGAAAAACTTCATAGCCTTACACAGAGAAACGACCTTCTTTGCGGCGGATTTAGCTATGGATTCGATATAGTCATTCAATTTGTGTTGTGAGAGTTAACCCGAGGAGGCGCAGTGTTTTGCTTTCAGGTAGACTAGCCTGATCCATGCTAATGGGGGATAGGAGCGATTGTCAGTGATGGTTAATATATAAAAAAAATAGCACATGACTGACTGGATAGAAGATTATCCCGCAGTATGTTGCTATTACTTTCCGCGTAAGACTGGTTGTGGACCAAGTCTATAGAACCAAATCCTATTATTTAACCCATAACTGGAGGGGAGAGACTAATTAATACCTTTCACAAGGGTATTTATTCGTAAGTGAATGCAAGGAATCCAACTTGAATTCGAACCCGGCTCCCCGATTTGTCGTTTCGAGTCGATATCTACTGCACCACAACGCACAATGTCGCAAAAAAAAAAAAAGCCCTAAACCTGATCTACAAACTGATTTCTCCCAAATAATATCTATTCTCTTCATATAACATAACTTTCAAAATTTTGGCAGCATTAATTTAGCCATTGAGTGTGATATGCCATAAAACAAAATAAACCAAACCAAATATGCCCCTGAACTGGCTCCCGTTCTCTCCAAACTTTACAGAAAATGTCTTGCTGCTTGCCGTGAAGCCACGACTGATGTCCTCCAATCTGAAGGTTCGTATTCGTCACGGATATTTGGACGTTGATACCAACCGGGGGAAGGGCGTTTTGCACTAACCACCGACTTCAGTCTACAGTCCCACCCATTAAGGTCGTTGAAGCTGCAAATAAAGCTCATCTTCTCTTTGACGGGTCTTGATTTTAACAAATGCTGGATGCCTAGCTACCCTCATCAGCAAAAAATCCTTGTAGAAAAGCTGTTTCTGTCTACGATGCCTTAACTGTACGTCAGATAGCACTGGGTTACACAGTATGAGTAGATTTGACAATGAATTCAGTAGCTACGCCAAAACAATCCTCTCCAATATGACGAATAAATTATTAAAATCCTATGATAACTTTTATGTCTACATTATTTTTTAATATTGCTATTGCTTTAGGAACTGTGGGTGCTAATGAGGGTGAGGAGTGGGGGTTGATTTGTAATTCCGGATGTTGACGTCTCATGGGATTTTTTTTTTTCGTCTTGGAAAAGCAACTTGAAGGAGTGAATAATCTATATGCATATTAAATTGATTAAATGAATATGATGAAGAAAAGGAAAGGAGATTTGCATATCAACCCCCGGACAAGTCATTAATGTGTATGCAAATTCAAAGAAAGAAAGCAGGAACGATGGAATGTGACACTTAAAGAAAGAAGGAGTAAAGGCGAAGAAAAGAAGAAAAAAGTAAGATTCAAAAAATAAAATCATATGTTTGAATAAGAAACAACGAGTTTCGGGAATTATTAAAAAGAAAGAAAGAAAGAAAGAAAGAAAGAAAGAAAGAAAGAAAGACAAAAAAGAAAGAAGGAAAAAAGAAAGAAAGGCCGAGAGACAGACAACGAAAGAAAGAAACATAGACAGACAAAAAAGAAAGAAAGAAAAAAAGAAAGAAAGTCCAACAAAGAAAGTAAGAAAGGCAGATAGAAAAGCAAAAAAGAAAGAAAGAAAAAAGAAAGAGAAAGTTCAGAGAAGAAAGAAAGGCAGAGAAAAAAGAAAGAAAGAAGGAACGAAGGAATGTGACAAAAAAAGGAAGGAATAAAAGCGAAAAAAAGAAAAGAAAAAAGATTAAAAAAAGTATATGTTTGAAGGAGAAATAACGAGTTTCGGGAATTATTAAAAAAAAAGAAAGAAAGGATAAAAGAAAAGCAGATAGATAGACAAAAAAAAAAAACAGAAGGAAAGAAAGGCAGAAAGAAAGAATGAAAAAAGAAAGAAAAGCAGATAGACAGACAAAAAAGGAAGAAAGAAAAAAGAAAGACAGAAAGGCAAATAGACAAACATAAACAAAGAAAGAAAGAAAGAAAGAAAGAAAGCAGAGAGACAGTCTAAGAAGAAATGAAGGAAAGAAAGAAAGGCATATAGACAAAGAAAGAAAAAACAAAGAAAAGCAGATGGACAGACAAAAAAGAAAGAAAGAAAGAAAGGGAAATAGACAAAAAGAAAGAAAAAGAAAGAAAAAAAGAGAGAAATAATGAAATGAAAATGACAAAGAAACAAGGAAAGAAGAAAAGAAGGAAAGGCAGATGGACAAAAAAAGAAAGAAAGAAAGAAAGAAACGCAGATAAGAAGGAAAGAAGTAAAGAAAGAAAGGCAGATGGACAAAGAAAAAAGAAAGAATGACTGAAAGAAAGAAAGAAAAAAAGAAAGAAAGAAAGAAAGCACAACAAAGAGATGGAATATTAAGAAAGAAAGGACATCCAAAAACATGAAGAGAAAATAATAAGAAAAGAAAGAAAAAAATAGAAAAAATATATAAAAAAGAATGAATGATCAAATATGACATAAATAATGAATGAATGAAAGAAAAAAAAGAAAGGAAAAAAAAAATTCAAAAAAGTAAAATCAAATAATTTAACAAGAACGAGTTTCAGGAATTATTGGAAAAAAAGAAAGAAAGAAAAAGAAAGAAGGAAAGAAAGAAAAAGTGAGGGAGTATTGTAAAAGAATGTATGAACGAAATAATAAAGAAGATATAAAAAAGTAGAAAGAAAAAAAGAAAGAAAGAAAGATAGAACGATTTTCAAGAATTATTAGAAAGAAAAAAGAAAAAAGAACGAAAGATAGAACGAAAGAAAGGTAGAGATAACGAAAAGTGTAACAATATTTGAAAGAACAATTTGAAAGAAATATTTGAATAAAAGATAATACAGTTGAAGAAATTTTAAAAAAGAAAGAAATAATGAACGAAAGAAATAAAGAGTAAATGACTGGAAAGACAGAATGAAAATGAAACGATAGAAAGAAAAATAAAGGAAAAGAGGAAAGAAAGAAAGATATAGAATATTTGAATAAATGAATAAATGATAAAGAAAGAAAGAAACGTAAGGAGGAAAGAACTTAAAAATAAACATTTGAAAAATTGAAAAAAAAGTACTAAACGAATGAATGAATGAAATAGAAAGAGAAAGGAACATGGATGAAAGAAGGCGACAAATTTAAGAAAGAAAATTTAAACGGAGAAAATGAAGTATGCATTTGAGAAAGAAAGAAAAAAAAAGAAAGTAAGAAGAAAAAGTAAAAGAGAAAGAAAAATAAGAAAATGAATGACTAAAAAAAGGAGAGAAAAGAAAAGTGTAAAATGGAAAGAAATTTTGCAAAAAAAAATTTATAAGCAAGGGTCAAAGAAAGAAAGAAAAACGAAAGAAAGAAATAGTGGAAAAAAAGTAAAAAAGAAAGACTTTTCAGTAAAGCAAGTGCTGAATAAGGAGTTGGAGAACTAAGTCAGTTAAGTACAATACACTCTTTGGACGATCATGTCTCGAAAGTGACATGACTGACTGGGCAGAAGATTATCCTGCAGTAGGTTGCCATTACTTTCCGTGGTATACTGGTTGCCAGCCAAAGCTATAGAACCCAATCTGCCCTGTTATTTGACTCATACCTAGAGGGGGAAGAGATGTATTATATTATTAAGTAGTAATTAATTGGGGATCAGTTTATTACTTCATAACAATATAAAACTGATCCCTACTTTATGCCCATCAGAAGCCTTAATCATGTTTTCAATTATTATATTCAGTCAGTCAGTGAAGTGCCATACGCGATTCACGCTTTGGGCGATCATGTCTCGAAAGAGACATGACAGACTGAGCAGAAGATAATCCCACAGTAGGTTGCCATTGCTTTCTGCGATAGACTGGTTGCCGACCAAGGCTATAGAACCCAATATGTCCTGTTATTTAACCCATAACTGGGAGGAAGAGACGGATTATTACCTTTCAGAAGTGTACTTGTGCGTAAGTGAATGCAAGGAATTCAACAAAAATAATGAAGAGCTGAAAAATAAGAGAGGAAGTCTCAGAAAAAAAAATTCTTCTTTTTTCTTCTTTTATGTGCCCTGTCCTTTCAGGACGTAGGCGATCATGGCCCTCCACGTCTCCTTATCCCTGTTGACTCTTAGCACGCTTTCTCCTGTAACACCATGCAACCCTCATTCTGTCATCCACTAGCTCAAGACAATAAATCTAGATTATAAATGTATAGAAATTAGCGTGGCTACGAAATGGGGGATCAGTTTATCTATTGATCATAATATAGAATTGATCCCTCATTTTATGTCCACATTATAATTTCTTATAAACAGTTGGCATATATATTCTTCTTCTATGTGCCATATCACTTCAGGACGTAGACGATCATGGCCTTCCACATCTCCCTATCCCTGGTGGCTCTTAGTACGTTTTCTCCTGTAACACCACGCAACCCACTTTATGGCACCCACTTGCTCAGGCCCTTCAAATATGTTATCCGCTGCTTTCCTCTGTCTCTTTTTCCTTCCATCTGGCCTGTTAGTATCAGATTCTCCAAGCCCTCTTTCCTCATTGCATGTCCCAAGAACTTTGTCTTTTCCTGATGCTCAATATTAATTTCCTTTTGGTTGCCATTCTTTCCAACACCTCATCATTGCTCACATGCTCGGTCCATGATATCCGTAGCATCCTTCTGTAGAACCACATTTCCGATGCTTCAAGTTTTTTCCTTCATCTTTGATGATATTGTCCAGCATTCACTGCCATATTGAAGAACTGACATCACATAACAATCCAGTACTCTCCTCTTTGTTTCTAGCGAAATTGTTCTGTTTCTTAGTACTCTTCTCAGCTCCTGGAATGAATCCTTGTGCCTTTGGATCACAGGAATATAAATGTATAGAAACTTCTCTGACCACAAAGTGAGGGGTCAGTTTATGTATTGATTGTCATATGGAACTGACCCCCCACTTTATGTCCAGTATACTTCTGTAGAACCACATTTCAGTTGCTTCAAGTTTTCCCTTCATCTTTGATGATATTGTCCAGCATTCACTGCCATATTGAAGAACTGACAACACACAGCAATTCAGTCGTCTCTTCTTTCTTTCTAGTGAAAATTTCCTGTGTTTCAGTACTTTACTCATCTTCTGGAATGCGACCTTTGCCATGCCAGTTCACCTTCGGATCTCTGTGTCGCACTTTCCATCTTCTGTTAGAACACTTCCTGGGTATTTAAATTTTTCTACTTGCTTGATTTTAGTATCCCCCGCCTGTATTTGGCATTTTGGGCTCCTCTTTTTGCTGATGACCATGCATTCAGTTTTCTTGTAGTTTATGTTTAGTCCTTTCTTTTCTCTTTCTTTAGCTACCTTCTGTAGGTCTTGTGGTTTTCTTTCCGTCTCTTGTTTGATTTTAGTATCCCCCCCTGTAGTTGGCATTTTGGGCTCCTCTTTTTACTGATGACCATGCATTCAGTTTTCTTGTAGTTTATGTTTAGTCCTTTCTTTCCGCTTTCTTTAGCTACCTTCTGTAGGTCTTGTGGTTTTCTTTCCGTCTCTTGTTTGATTTTAGTATCCCCCCTGTAGTTGGCATTTTGGGCTCCTCTTTTTACTGATGACCATGCATTCAGTTTTCTTGTAGTTTATGTTTAGTCCTTTCTTTCCGCTTTCTTTAGCTACCTTCTGTAGGTCTTGTGGTTTTCTTTCCGTCTCTTGTTTGATTCTAGTATCCCCCGCCTGTATTTGGCATTTTGGGCTCCTCTTTTTGCTGATGACCATGCATTCAGTTTTCTTACAGTTTATTTGTAGTCTTTTTTTTGTCACTCTCCTCAGTTAACTTCTGTAGGGGGTCTTGTAGTCTTCCGTTCGTGTCTGCAGTCCGCACTGTATCATCTGCATACCTTATGTTGTTCTAATTGTTGCCTCCGATAACAAAAAAAAGGAGAACCAAAGAAAGAAACAAGAAAGAAGGAAAAACAAATAAAGAAAGAATAAACGTGAATTTAATTTTACATTTAAATACAAATAGAAAAAGGTGAAACATTTATAATAAGAAGATATTAAGAAAGAAAGAAAGAAAGAAACAAGAAACAAGAAAGAAACAAAGAAACAAACAAAGAAACAAACAAACAAGAAAAAAAGAAAGAAAAAAGAAAAACAAATGAAAGAAATAGAAAACCTTTAGAATGAAAAATTAAATGGGAATTAAATTTTATTTTTAATCATATACAAAGAAAGAAAGAAAGAAAGAACGAAGGAAGGAAGGAAGAAAGAAAGAAAGAAAGATACAAGAAAGAAAGAAAGAAACAAACAAACAAACAAACAAGAAAGAATGAAAGAAAAAAGAAAAACAAATGAAAGAAATAGAAAATCTTCAGAAAGAAAAATTCAACGGGAATTAAATTTTATTTTTAATCATATACAAAGAAAGAAAGAAAGAAAGAAAGAAAGAAGGAAAGAAAGAAAGAAGGAAGGAAGGAAGGAAGAAAGAAAGAAAGAAAGAAAGAATGAAGAAAGAAAGAAAGAAAGAAAAAAAGAAGGAAGGAAGAAAGAACGAAGGAAGGAAGAAAGAAAGAAAGAAAGAAAGAAAGAAAGAACGAAGGAAGGAAGGAAGAAAGAAAGAAAGAAAGAAGGAAGGAAGGAAGGAAGGAAGGAAGGAAGAAAGAAAGAAAGAAAGAAATATTAATATTGAGGAAATATTATAGAAAGAAAGAATAAGTGAGGATTTCATTTAATATTTATTACGAAAAAAGAAAACTATTAAGAAAAAAAAGAAAGAAGACATAGTAATATTGAAAAAATATTAAGAAAGAAAGATAGAAAGAAAAAAGAAAAAGAAAAGAATATGAACGGTAAAAAATAGTAAGAATGAAAATTAATCTTTGACTTACAAAAAATAAAAAGAACGATAAAAAAACAAAATTGACTTAAAGAAAGAAAGAAATTAGACGAAGAAGAGAGACAATTAGGAACAGAAAGATTCTTTACTTGAAAGAAATAAAAAAATAAGAAAGAAAGAAGAAAATAAAATAAAAGAAAGATACTCGATTTAAAGAAGAGAACGGAAAAAAGAAAAAGAAAAGAAAATGTAAAAAACATAGAACGAAAATGACAAAGACAAAGAAAAGCTAGCGAAAAAAAAAAAAAGAAAGAAATTAAAGACGAAATGAAAGAAAAATAACCGTAAAAGAAAAGGAAAAACATGAATGAAAAACAAGACGATATAAAAGAAAAGTAAAGACAATTAAGAAAAAACGTGACATAAAGAACAAACCATCAAAGACAAAGCTAACAAGAAAAACACCCCCCTCATGAGCACAGGATTTCACAATAAAACAAATGTAGGCTTGCATTAAGAACGTTTTATGGAAAAACTGAAAAACGAAACAGTTTTTTTTTAAATTTTTTTTATTTTTTTGCGAAATAAAAAAAGTCCAAGTTGCTAAGTTAAGGAATTCGCGGAAATGAAAAGATATGAATATTTTTTTTTTTGCTTTTTGTTTCTGTTTTAACCTTTGGCGCAATTAGTTATGCAAATGAGACGAGTTAAGCAACAAGCGCATTTCCTATAATGATGACATGTGAGACCGAGTTAAGTGCTTCATTTGCGAACCATTGACAAGTGCACCATGATAGGAACGGACATTGGCTGATGAAAACGGGAGAAGATAGGCAAAAGAATGAAGGAACTTCCATTTAAAAACTGATTTGAGGGTATCTAGAAATTACTCGAAAAGCTATAATCTAGAAGTCGTTCTACATGGAGAGGAGAAAAATAACGTTGTTTTTTTTTTTTTTAATTCCAAGAATTAATTCCTTTCTCTTGATCTATTATGGATTGGAATTGATGAAGATTTTCAAAAATAGAATCGTTATTTGTTCTGCTAGAATTGGCTGGTTTTAATTCATGGATCCCCCCCGCCGCCTCAATTGCTTATGTTATTTATTCAACCAAATGCATCAGAGCTTTGGAAACTTTATAAAACGCTAACTAAAGTCACAAAAAGAATTTTAACATCATTGATTTTCTTTTCAGCGTTTCACTCAATTTTCTTATATTAAAATTTTTCTGGATTATATATATATATACTAGCAGTATAGCCCGGCGTTGCTCGGGTGTAATGAAAGCTTTAAGACTAATCCATGGTCCTGGAGCTCAGACACTTTGGACGTTGGCACCAAAGACTAAAAAGCAATAGTTGTTTCCAGTTAAAGCGAAACCGTAGACTGAAAGAAAAATGAATCGATGTAAGTCAAATTTTGAATTCCTAGTATCGATATCAAATAACTGAATTTTTAAGACTAAGAAATACAATTATACCTACTTAGAGCAAAATCCGAAGCAATAACTAAAATCAAAGAGCTGAAAAAATACAGACATACAGGCAGATAAACTAACACACAAAGACATCTTGCCTTTTATATATATATATTATCGATTTTCTGCACTATTGTAAGAACTGCAACCTTGAAACTTCTGAATATCGTTTCTTATGTCTTTGTCTATGAGTGTATGAAATTTGATTAAAATCGGACCACTCCTTCTATAAGCCAATTTTTTCGATTATCGAATTTTAATATTTATCGGGGGTACCTCGACACAAAACCTAGCTAAGAACACTCGCAGACGCTTATAGTACAACTGTGTAAATTTTCAAGAAAATCGGTTCAGCCGTCTCGGAGTCTATAGGTAATGGACGCACACACACACACATACACACACACACACACACACACACACACACACACACACACAGACACGTACACACACACAAACTTCTATTTATAAATAAGTTTAGATATTTCTAAACTTAGATATATCTAAACTATATTTAGATAGGTAACGGACGCACACACACAGACACACACACAAACAGTCACACACACTTAAAGCTCAATTTATAAATAAGTTTATATATATATATATATATATATATATATATATATATATATATATTACGATCGAGCTCTCTAAAGAAGAAAATTTTAAAACAGTTTCCACTTCTGTGATATATGCGTTACTCTTCAGGAATGAATTGAGTTCTTTCGGTGACTGGCGTGTGTATACACTGCTTATATGCAACACGTTCAAATTTTCCTTCTCTGATTCCATGCGCCTATGGCTTAGGGGGGTAGCGACTCCGACTGGCACCAAATCGGTCGATTTTCGATTACGGCAAGAAGGAAGTAGATTTGTCTAGCCACACTTATGTGCTGTGATACAGCGAAACAAGCTTGGATGTGGATGACTAATAAATATATATATATATTTTAATCATTTCACCCCTAGCAAGGCGGTATCGCCACTGATGCGCAGGGTCAGCATAAGAGAACAAAAGTTTCATCAGGAGGAGAGTGAAGAGAAAGACGAACCAGTTACAGGGGCAATAGAAGGATGGAAACACAGAAGTGAAGACAGTTGTGGAGAAAGGAAAAGAAAAATATACACGGCGTGATGTAGAAAGAACTGGATTCAAGTGGATAAGAGATGGGAATTGACATTGCATTTAAATTCTTGGAGGTTGTAACCGTCAGGAAAGCAAGTTAACGGAAGGGAGTTCCCCAGACAGGAAAGGAAGCTGATATAGTAGAATTGTAGCATGCATTTGGTTGATTTAACTATAAAAGGGTGGGGCCTTGTTGCCAGTCTGGTTGCACGAGTTACTTCTCATGGCGGGGGCACCAGTGACCTAAGTTCGTCAGAGACAAAGGGAAGCCACATCCCGCCGATGAGAAACTGGCTGGAGCCGAGCTGCCAGGTCGGGATCTATCACATTACAGATTCTCTTTTGGAGCCTATCAAGAACCCTGAGATGAACAGGAGACGCACCTGACCAGATATGACAATAGTATTCTATTTATCTTTCAGTGAAAACGACTGACAATTAAAATTTTAATTTAATTTTTTCAACTTTAAAAACGTTCTGAAATTACTTTCCCAAACTGTTCTAGGTACTTATAAATATATATATAATCAACCACCGACAAGCATTTTTCACAGGTGATCAGTGTGGCCAGACATCCAGCAGGGGTCGAAACTCGACCGATTCGGTATCTGTCAGAGAGTAAACCACTAAGCTATCGGCACATGGCTGAGAGAGAGGAACATTTTAACGTGTCACATAAGGAAACTACAAGACCTCATACAGAAAGTAGCAGTGGAGAGTGACAAGAAGGGACTACAAATAAACTTTAAGAAAACTGAGTGCATGGTCATCAGCAAAAGATAAAACCCAAAATGCCAAATACAGGTGGGGGATAACAGAATCAAGCAAGTACAAAAATTTAAGTACCTAGGAAGTGTTCTAACAGAAGCTGGAAAGTGCGACACTGAGATCCGAAGTCGAATTGGCATGGCAAAGGACGCGTTCCAGAAGAAAAGAGTGCTAGACTGCTACGTGATGTCAGTTCTTCAATACGGCAGTGAATGCTGGACAATATCATCGAAAATGAGGACAAAACTGGAGGCGGCCGAAATGTGGTTCTACATAAGGATGCTACGGATATCGTGGACTGAGCATGCAAGCAACGATGAGGTGTTGGAAAGAATGGCAACAAAAAGGAAATTGATGCTGAGCATCAGGAAGATACAACTGAAGTTCCTGGGACATGCAATGAGGAAAGAGAGCCTAGAGAACCTGATACTGACTGGTCCGATAGAAGGAAGAAGAGACAGAGGAAGGCAGCGGATAACATATTTGCAGGGTCTGATCAGGTGGATGACGGAACGGGGGTTGCCAGGAGCAACAGGAGCAAACATACTAAGAGCCACAAGGGATAGGGAGACGTAGAGAACCATGATCGCCTACGTCCTGAAGGGACAGGGCACATAGAAGAAGAAGAAGATATAGCCGAAATCTTCTTTACAATAAAGATGTTTATCTCGCAGTAGGTTGCCATTACTTTCTGCGGTAGACTGGTGGCCAGCCAAGGCTATAGAAGCCAATCTGTCCTGTTATTTATCCCATAACTGGAGGGAAGAGACTGATTAATAATATCTTTTCCAAGAGTATTTGAGCGTAAATGAATGCAAGGAATGCAACTGGAATTCGAACTCGGCTCCCCGATTTGTCATTCCGAACCGATATCCACTGCACCACCACCATCCTCTTCTTAGAGGAGATACGAAGAGGAATAATTTTGAGAACGACAAGAGACAGAGCCAAGTGGATATCCATGATCGTCTTCATCTTGAAGGTAGACGGCTTATGAAGAAGAAACACAGGCACATCTTAACCGGGCGCCCAGTGACGATCGATCGCTCTACACTAGCAGTGGTCTTGAACAGGTGTTTCGTGTAGCGTTTCTTGAAGTTCGAAATGACTTGTTGTTCCATTGGCTGGAGGATAGAGGTAGTGTTAGGTGGGAGGTACAGTACTTTAATAAACGAGAACTTCTCCAGGATATCATCTTCGAGGCTGGACTGTTGGGCAGGGGGAATTATCGAGAATGTGGAGGCAATGAGGTGGACTCTGGGAGATGCGTGTAGCAGCGCGTATTTTGAAATTTTCCCCTTTCGTATCCTGAAATTTCTTTCGTAACAAGAGGCAATATTTTTCCGAAAAGGCATTTCGTAACCTGAAAATTTCGTATGTATAGCCTTTCGTAAGTAGAGGTTCCGCTGTACTTGATCACACCCGGATGCCAAATTTTGTTAATATTAGCTAGATGTCGCTACTACAGGTTGTTGCAGCAAAATTCGACACTTGACAAAAAGAAAACGAAATAGGCAATGAAAACAAACGTTGTATATGCAGAGACCCGACATTTTATTTAGCAACAGAATTACATACTACATTCTTTTTTCAATGTAATTGCCGGCAACGGCGACGGCTATCTTAAGGCTGGCGTGAAATGAGTCACATCCTTTGGCGACTATGTCCTTGTCCATAGCGGCGAGCGCCTCCACGATGGCAGCTTTCAGAGGGTCGACCGTGTTGTGGGCGTGCTTGTTGGTCTAGGTCTCGATCACGCCCCCGAAAGAAATATTCAAGGAGGATTGCTGTGGGGTTAGGAGGGCGGCCACAAATCCGGCAATCAGTAGAAGGAACATTATTGAGCATCCACGCATGGCTCATCTTGACCTTGTGTGCAGAAGCGGAGTCCCGCTGGAAGATGTAGGGGCGTCCAGCGGCGATCTCATCCATCCAGGGCTTCAACACGCTCACTCAGCACCTCTTGGTAGATCTCAGCGGTAACTCTCAGGACCTTTGAAAGAAAAACGGAGACATGACGTCCCCCTTGCTTGAGATGACGCCAAGGACAATGACGGAAGATAGAAACTTCGTATGCTGCACAACGGGAACCTCCTCGAAGACTTTCTAAATCCACCTGTCGTTCTGCCTGGTGCTCGTCTGGTCCTGGATGAAATTCTTTTTATCAGAGAAGCACCTCAGCAAGAAGATTCATGGTTGTGTGAATTTGGTCTGAGGAGCGGTCTATAAGATAGCCGCGAAATATTATATTACCGATGGGTTTATAAAAACATCCAACTAATGTTCTTTCTTATAATTTGTTAAATCTTAACATTGTGTTCTCTTTGGATTATTAATCCCTGTGAAAGTTACCTTACCAAGTACCAAGGATTCTACTTTATATATATATATATATATATATATATATATATATATATATATATATATTAGTCATTCTCATACAAGCCTGTTTCGCAGCTCATCACTGTGGCTAGACACATCCACTTGCTTCTGGCCGGGATCGAAACTCGACCGATTTGGTGCTAGTCGGAGTTGGTACTCCCTAAGCCATAGGCGCATGGAATTATATATATATATATATATATATATATATATATATATATATATATAAAACAAACTTTTTCAGAGATTAAATAAGGACGAAATGATTCTATATATATATATAGAATCATTCGTCCTTATTTAATCGCTGAAGAAGTTCGTTATAATTGAAACATGTTAGATTAAAGATACTTTTTTTATATAGAGGAAGCTACCACGACATCAAAAACAGAATATCTACTTAAATACGAGTATCGATAAAAAATAATGTTCAAACAATTCGTTTCAAATTGTCGGTTGCTTATAACCTAGTTTCGTTAAAATTCGTTGATATCTGTAACATATATATATATATATATATATATATATATATATATATATATATATATATATATAATAATAATAAAAAAATTGACTCTGTACGTATTCAAATCTTAAAATGTTACACAAGTAATTTTTAAGAACCACGAATAACCGGCAGAATCTAACTCCGTTATCGCCCTCGGCTATAAAGCTTTGGACAACGAGGGAAAAAAAAAAGAAAACTGCGGAGCACCGACAATACATACAGCACTTCACAGCAAAGAAAAAAAACCCTCAAACGGAACAAACCACAAAGAAAGAAAAGTGCTCGATACTAAACTAACCAAAAAGGATTAACTAAGAGGCAGTTACGCAGAGCAAAAACACACGAGAAAAAATCGCAAGATCGCCAAGACCTACCGCGGTTTCGCACAACGGCTCGTCAGGGCAAAGGCAGACCAAGGACTAATCAAATAAATAGACATCAATTAAAGACTAATCGGTTAGTCTTTAATTGATGTCTATTTATTTGATTAGTCCTTGGTCTGCCTTTGCCCTGACGAGCCGTTGTGCGAAACCGCGGTAGGTCTTGGCGATCTTGCGATTTTTTCTCGTGTATATATATATATATATATATATATATATAGTATATCGAGGCACCAAGTAATTTTCTAAACATATACTGTTAAATATAAGAGACAATGAATGTCTATTATGTTTAATCATGAGCCGTTCTAACTGAAATTAAAGCCAAAATACGACGTTTAGAACGGCTCATGATTAAACATGATAGACATTCATTGTCTCTTATATTTAACAGTATATGTTTAGAAAATATATATATACGTATATAGGTGGATTTGAAATAATTAGATAATTCCTCGATTTTTTTATTAGACCTCCAATATTGTACGACGGGCTCCGGTGACGAAGAGACAACTAATACAGCGCCACTCAGTCACATATTCCTAGAAAGAATATGTGAATGTGAATGTGGTACACTTGGTATGACGCAACTGTCTGGGTTTCAATTCCTGGTCGTGGATGAGTCCCAAATATAGGTCGAAACGGCCATCCGGTGCTTTCCGCATTCTGTTGAGGTCTAATAAAAACTCGATGAATTTTCTAATTATTTCAAATCCTCCTACAATTTCAGTTTACATCGTTGCTTGAATCAGGTTATAAAGCTCCGGAGTGAGCGATTTGGTTTGAGTAGCCGTGGCTCTGTGAGGCACAGTCCTATGGTTAATGAGCTTGGATGAGTTCCTCCTAGGAATATGTGAATGAGTGGCGCTATATTGAATTTAATTCGTTACCTCTTCGTCACGGGGGCCCGTGTTACTATTGGTATGACGCTCGCTTAATAACCTAACTGTCTGGCTTTCAATTCCTGGTAGTGGATGCGCACTGCTGATGAGTACCGAATTTAGGACGAAACGGCCGTCCAGTGCTTTCTGCATTCTGCTGAGGTCGAAGAAAAAGCTCGTTGAATTATATATATATATATATATATTAAAAAAGGATTAATTCAGAGATGTTGAATGGCCATTTCGATATGAAGATCCCCACTGGGAACGACACATCACCTCAGCAACAGAAAAAAACCTTTCAGAAACTGGAGAAAAATTAGTCTACTTTTCCTTTTTAAATAGATTGCAAAGAAATTAAAAAATAAATAATAAAATAAAATAAAAATAAAAATAAAGGGAAAGAAAAAGAAAAGGAAAAAGAAAAAGAAAAAGATAGAATAAAATCAAATAAATAAGAAAAGAAAAAAATTGACATCGTCTGGGTTCGCAAAAAAAAGGGGAGAATGTAACTAAAAATTAACAGACAGCCGTGTTAAATCGACGTCAGTTAAAGCAACACGGAAAAAAGGTGGTAAGAGAGATAAAAGAAGGAAGGGAGGGAAAAAGAAAGAAACTAAAGAAAAAATTTTTTTAAATATTACAGACGCTGGACAAATTCAAAAACCTAATATCCCCAAAACGTTGAAGTATTAGAAAAAGGCTTTTACTTAAGAAGGCATAATTATTAATAAAAGGGAATAAAAAGATATAGGATTTAAAATAAAATTATTTTTTAAAAAATTAGGTCATTTGAAATTAAACTAAATAAAGACAACACTAGGTAAAAAAAAAAAAAAAATGAATTACAATTATTATATATACATACCTATAGAAGTACACACATACATACATATATATACACACACAATTTAACGAATAAGAATACATATATACATACACATGCACACACATACATTCAATTTATTACACACTTATATACATATACATGCGCATACACACATATATATGTGTGTACACACCTATATACAAAAAATCCATATACACATAATATACATGTATATTATGTGTATATGAATTTTTTGTTTTTGTTTTTATGACAGTTTTTTTTTAATGAGCTTTCAACCATTTCTCAGTCTATTGTCCCAAGCGTTCTCTCTCAACTCTGAGCCATATTCGATAGGTCTGTTGTTAATAATTTCTTTTATCAGATATCTTTAAAGAAATATTGTATTTCTAACTGATAATGTGTGTTACACAATTACGTTTACCTCATATGTTACTTTGAGTAAAGCACACATACGCACAGTGCCGTGCTAAGCAACATCCCGCCCCGCCGTCTTGCGGCCTCTCTACCCACAGAATGCAATTTGCACCCCCCACCCACGAATATACTGACCCCACAATAAATGGTACTTTAAACAAAATAACATACTCTCGGAACGCAGATATTCCGTGATTTTAATCAAAAGCGTGACACACGTAGGTACGTAGGTAGGTACTATCGTATTAATAGATAGATCCCTGCCTTACCCGGTCAGTGCAAGTTGTTTATATTAGGATCGGGCATTACGATACATGTCTTTCTCAAATCTCAAGTTGCCTGGCGCCAAGGTTGATATTTCTGGTTTATAAATTTCGCAGACTGTCAGATTCGCTAGATTTTCTTAAATGTTTTATGATATCCTGAAAGTTTTAATATATGTTATGTTCTTGTATATATGTTAAAACAGATATGTATTATCTATTTCTCTCTCAAGTTCATTTTTTTAAAATTACAAATGATTGCGGCCTCTTCGGTGGTGGTGGTTGGGAGGGTAGAAGGCTTCTATCAAAGATTATATATATATATATATATATATATATATATATATATATATATATATATATATATGTAAATATTCACTGCTCTATACACCATATATCGAGCACTATTTTAAATTAATGTTTTGGATGAAAAAATATTTCTTTTTTCTCTCCTCATTCTATACTCACTCGGATATATATATATATATATATATATATATATATATATATATGTGTGTGTGTGTGTGTGTGTGTGTGTGTGTGTGTGTGTGTGTGTGTGTGTGTAAAGAGCGAGATGGGTTGATAGATATCTATTTCAACATACAAGTATGATAATAATTTTCCAGTTAATCCTAATAATTATTTTGTTAATATTTTTTTCATTACAATAGATCTCCGGAGCCAAGGAAACTTGCAGTTTCCCGGAGCCTTGCGGCCACCCGCAGTGGCGGAGTCTGCGGAGGCCCTAATCACGGCGCTGCATACGGGCACACAAATATATGTAAACGTTGCAACATTGAGATCCATAGACGCATTGGCATGGCCAAGGACGCATTTCAAACATAACAAACAGGAAAATCTCATTAGAAACCAAGAAAAGGCAGCTGGACTTCTATGTGATACAGTGAGATGAAACAAGTATTTGGACAGTAAAAAAATGGATTTAGAATCATATATTGAAAGAAAAGCATTGTCTAAAGTTCACAATATAATCTAAACTTATTTATAAATGGAACTGTGTGTGTGTGTCTGTGTGTGTGTGACCGTTACCTATAGACTCCGAAAACGGCTGAACCGATTTTCTTGAAAATTTACACAGTTCTACTACAAGCATCTGCGAGTGTTCTTAGATTGGTTTTGTGTCCAAGTACCCTCGGTAAATATCGAAAATCGATAATCGAAAAATTGTGTTATAGAAGGAGTGGTCTGATTTTAATCAAACTTGATACGCTCATAGACAAAGACAGAAGAAACGATATTCAGAAGTTTTAAGGTTGCAACTCTTACAATAGTGCAGAAAATCGATAATATATATATATATATATATATATATATATATATATATATATATATATATATAAAAGGCAAGATGTTTTTGTGTGTGCCTGTTTATCTGCCTGTATGTCTGTATTTTTTTTTTCAGTCCTTTTATTTTAGTTTTTGCTTCGGGTTTGGCTCTAGGTAGGTATAATTATAGTTCTTAGTCTCAGCCATGATAGCATTTACTCAGAGGACTTATTTAGCCTTCAAAATTCAGTTTACGACGAAAAAACCTTATTTGATATCGATACTAGGAAATCAAAATTTGACTTACATCCATTCATTTTTCTTTCAGTCTACGGTTTCGCTTTAACTGGATTTTGAGTCTTTCGTGCCAACGTCCAGAGTCTGAGCTCCAGGACCATGGATTAATTTTAACGCCGGGCTATACTGCTAGTATATTCATAAAACAATTATAATGCAAATAAACAGCAAAAA
The DNA here is from genome assembly GCA_037127315.1 of Ascarosepion bandense. Taxonomy (NCBI): domain Eukaryota; kingdom Metazoa; phylum Mollusca; class Cephalopoda; order Sepiida; family Sepiidae; genus Ascarosepion; species Ascarosepion bandense. The sequence continues at coordinate 1,005,027 of JBBBDQ010002003.1, read as the reverse complement.
TAAATTATTTGACACTTATATATATTTTATATACAAATTATTAAAACAAGTACTGAAGAAAGTGTTTGGACAGTTCCGAAATTATGTTTAAAATTAATGTTTTGAGTATATTTCATGCTCGAATGTGTCTAGAACGTGCTTTACTCAAAGGTGTTAGCTCTCTTGATGGTCAGTTTATCCCAAGACGTCGCACTAACACTACTGCAGGATGCCAAATATATTCAGATTTTAGAAGATTGCTTGCAGTTATCAGTTGAGAAATTAGAACTTGTACCAGGCTAGGTTTTTTTTTAACATGACAATGATACGAAACATACAACCAAAGCAACACGTTAATGGCTTCAAAACAATAACAACAACATGTTGATATGGCACAGCCAATCGCCGGTCATGAATCTTTGGAGAACACTGAAGAATCAGATTTGTAAAAGGCGACCAAAGATCTTCAGTGAATTAAAAGCTTTTGCAGAACAAGAGTGGGATAAAATTCCCACCAAATCATGCCGGGCACTTGTAGAAAGCTAGAGGAACAAGCTGTGATTACATTAATGAAGGAGGACCAACTAAATATTAAACACATTTAAAGCATAATTTATAATGCTTTATTTCACTACCTGTTTTATTGTGAGCTTTAGACAATGCTTTTCTTTCAATATATGATTCTAAATCCATTTTTATTACTGTTCAAATACTTGTTTCACCTCACTGTATCTGTCTTTCTGTAAAGCAGGGAATCTTAAACGATCTCCTCAATGGTGAAAGAGAAGCTTGAGATCAGAAATGTAGTTCTACAGAAGGATGCTGAGGATACTGAGAACGTGAGCAATGTTGAGGTGTTGGAGAGGATGCAAACGAGAAGAAAACTCAAACTTAACATCAGGAGGAGACAGATGAGGATCCTAGCACGAGTAATGAGGAAGGAGGGCTCGGAGAATATAATACTTACAGGACGGATAGAAAGAAAGAGAGACACATATATATATTCATTGTAAATCAATGATGAGGAGTTGAAGAAGATGCAAATCAGAAGAAAACTCAGACTTAACACCAGGAGGAGACAGATGAGGTTCCTAGGAGGCGTAATGAGGAAGGAGGGCCCGGAGAATTTAATACACACAGAACATATAGAAAGAAAGAGAGACACATATATATTCATTGTAAATCAATGATGAGGAGTTGGAGAAGATGCAAATGAGAGTTCCGGAAGCTCAATAGATTATTTTGAGACAGGAATATTTCACTGAAAACAAAAAAACAGCTAGACTGTTTCATGATATCTGTCCTTCATTATGGCAGCGAATCATGGGCAATATCATCAAAGGTAAAGGAAAATCTGAAGTAGCCGAAATGTGGTTCTACAGAAGGATGATGAACATACCATGGACGGGATGCGTGAGCAACGATGATGTTTTGGGGAGGATGAACACGAAAAGGGAGCTAACAAAAGAGCTAACAAACTACGCATGGTAATGGCGAATAAGCTAAAAATAAATCCTTTTTTTTTTACTTTTTGGCAGGAACCTTATAATTAGGCGAGGGGATGGAAGCCCACAAACTGGTCCGGATGTGACCCGCAGAAAAGAAACAGAGAAAGAGAGTGTTAATACCCATCTCTTAACCACTTCACTCCGGGTTTTTTTCATCTCACTGTATATCTTTTTGTCTACCTTTGCAACTGTCATCACACCTGTATTCCCATCCTTCTCTTGCTCCCTTCTCTGACACCCCCTGTAACTGGTTCGTCTTTCTCTTTACTCTCCTCCTATCTCATCTTTTTTCTCTTATGTAGCTCCCTGCGCATCAATAGCGTTACTGCCTTACTTGAGGTGAAAGGATAAAAAAATACTTAACCTAGGGCAAAAGACAGCTACAGTTTCTGGGAAATGTAGTGAGGAAGGAGGGCTTGGAGAATTTGATGTTCACGGGACGGATATAGAGAAGGAGAGACAGGGAAATCAACGCGTGATATACTTGATGGACTTGAATAGAGGGATGACAGAGCGGGGTTTGAGCGGAATAACAAAAGGGTTGTTAAAAGCTACAAGGGATAAAGAGATGTGAAGGGCCATGATCACCTACGTTCTTAAGGGTCACGACACATAGACGAAGAATTTCTGCTATAGTATATGTATACTGTAATTAATAAAAAAACATTCTTCCATCAAAAATCTTAATTGTACATTTGTTTCCATTTTTGTTTCTTTTCAAAATATTATTATTCGTTAGGAAAATGAAAGGATAGCGCTGTAGTTGTGGGTGGAACTTCTTTGCTTCCAGGAAATCGATATTCTAAGAACCAGTCTCACACTGTGCAAAATGTTACATTAAATAAATCGGAAGCTGGTTGACAGAAAACACGCTTCTGTTTTCTGACAGGATGTGACACGAATACTTTTCAATATAGAGATGACCTTGGCCAATCCAAAAATTACTTATCCACGGCCATTGTCATGTTGGTGTCCATATTTCACCAACCTTCACACTTTTATTTCAATGAGGGAGGTTCTGTCACATGGTTGGAATCCCTGGGACAAAGCTCCATCTCCCTTGTAAAATGTGGGGAATATCAGTTAAGTGCCATACGTGATACACGCTTGGGCGATCATGTCTCGAAAGAAACATGACTGACTGGGCAGAAGATTATCCCGCAGTAGGTTGCCATTGCTTCCAGCGGTAGACTGATTGCCGACCAAGGCTATAGAACCCAATCTGTCCTGGAGAGAGAAAAGATAGATTATATTACATGATTATTTTAAGTATTATTGGGGGATCAGTTTATGACTTCTTAACAATAGAAAACTGATCCCCCACTTTATGCCCAGTACAAATTTTAATTATATTTCCAACTATTATATTCAGTCAGTCAGTTAAGTGCCATACGTGATACACGCTTGGGCGACCATGTCTCGTAAGAGACACGACTGACTAGGCAGAAGATTATCCCACTGTAAATTGCCATTGCTTTCTGTGGTAGACTGGTGAATTATGGTATTATATTAATAAGTAGTAATTAGTGGGGGATTAGTTTATGACAATAGAAAACTGATCCCCCACTTTATGACCATTAGCATCTTTAATTGTCTTTCCAACTATTCTGTCAGCCAGTTAAGTGCCATACGTGATACACGCTTGGGCGATCATGTCTCGAAAGAAACATGACTGACTGGGCAGAAGATTATCCCGCAGTAGGTTGCCATTGCTTTCTGCGGTAGACTGGTTGCCAACCAAGGCTATAGAACCCAATCTGTCCTGCTATTTAACCCATAACTTGAAGGAAGAGACGGATTAATACCTTTCCCAAGGGTATTTGCGCGTAAGTGAATACAATGGATTCAACTGGAATTCGAACTCGGCTCCCCGGTTTCTCGTTCCGAGCCGACATCTATTGTACCACAATCGCCGACTTAAAAAAACATAGCGATCAGGTATAATTTTTCACTTAGCGACAAGTCCAAATTAGCTATCCGGTCGTATTGGTTTACATGGTACAAGCCGCACCGATACAACCCTGAGAGAAGGTCGTTGAAGAGACGTTTTAATGCCTTTTTCGGGAGAATATTAATGATCATTAGACACAATGTGCTTCAGCTGTTATTTGAACTCGGGTGGTCGATACAATTTTTTAGGATGCTGCTAGAATATACAGACAAAAAAAATTCGTTAGAAATAAAGAAACGAGTACGAAACTGTTACGTGATATCTGTCCTCCTATGCAATGAATGCTGAACTCTCTCCTCAGATGAAGAAGGAGTTGAAGCAACAGAAACAAAGAAAAGAGTACTGAATTGTTACGTAATATTAATCCTCCTATATGGCAGTGAATTCTGGACGATTTCCTCACAGATGAAAAAGAGACTTGAAGCAACAGAAACAAAGAAAAGATTACTGAATTGTTGCGTAATATAAGGCCTCCTATATTGCAGTGAATGCTGGACAATCTCCTCACAGATAAAGAAGGGACTTGAAGCAACAGAAACAGAAACAAGCAAAAGAGTATTGAACTATTTCGTAATATTAGTCCCCCTATATTGCAGTGAATGCCGGGCAATCTCCTCACATCTGAGAAAGAGACCTCAAGCAATAGAAATGTAATTCTACAGAAGGATGCTGAGTATGTAAGCAAGGACGAGGTTTTGGAGAAAATGGAAACAAAAGAAACTTATTCTTGACATCGGAAACTGGCAGTTGAAATTCTGAAGCATGTCATGAGGAAAGAGGGCTTAGAAAATCTTATACCCACGGGACGAATTGAGATAAAGAGTATCAGAGGAAGGCATCACGTGACATCCATTTACTCATACGTTGTGAAAAAATAGATGACAGAACGTGGTTTTGAAGTAATAGTAAAAAGATGAAACTTATTAAGAGCTAGAAGAGAAAGGAAGATGTGGAGGTCCATGATCGCTTATGTTCTTAAGTATATAGAAGAGGATAGGTGCAGTCGCCTTCGCACAGGCACCCGCGTGCATACACACACGATAGGCATAATATACGTCATTTCATTTTTCACTCGCTTTCTTTTTTTCCTAATGTGACCTCTTTCTCTTCTCTCTTTTTGTTAACATATTTTTTGTTTTCTTTTAAACTTCGATAAAAGTATTTAATTTTTTCGAAAAAGTTTTTTTTTTTTACTCCTAGTTTTTCTCCTCCGAACGGATTTTTATTTTATTTTGAATTCTTATTTATACTTTTCACTTTTTAGTTCAGTCTGTGTGTTCTTTAATTTCTGTCCGCTTTCCATCTTCTCGATTTTCTCTTTCCTTTTCCCCGTCATCCATCCATTCCTCTCCACGTCGGCTCTATTTACCCGCTCTCAACTCGCGCAGGCGCAGAGACGGTGCCTTCCAGAAGGTCGGATTAAATGTAATGGCGCCTGTCAGCTATCGACGCATCAAGTCGAGCAACCGCAGAAAGCAGCCAATCACAGGGCGCTTATTGGCTGCGCATGTCACAAACGAACCATCGTCGAGCTGTCATTCGGATTGGATGGTAAGTCAGGACTTTGTTCACTGAATTCCAATATTGATTTTTTTACCACTAGAGGGCGCTTTGCACTGGCAATATTGACGATTTCCTATTTTGGAAAAACGACATCATTTTCTTCAAGGCGTGTCACTGTCCAGATTTGCAGGCATTCGGAATCAAACCAGAATGTTTTAACTTGTATAAGAGGAATATAATACAGCACGAGTTAACGTGGTTATCTAAATCGCTTAGTGCTTAGCCTGATGATGAAAAAAAACAAACATTTTTAACGAGAAATATTTCCGTTTCTAAATATTTCATTTTCCTTCTGAATGAAATATTGAATATGAGTCACGTACATCGAAAATTATGCAGGGAAATTTTCTGATGTAATTTCTCGTATGAGAAGACATCATTATTTACATCTAAACTTATTTATAAATGGAACTTTGTCTCTCTGTGTGTGTATGTGTCTCTGTGTGTGTGTATCCGTTACCTATAGACTCCGAAACGGCTGAACCGATTTTCTTGACAATTTACACAGTTGTACTGTAAGCGTCTGCGAGTGTTCTTAGCTAGGTTTTGTGTCGAGGTACCCCCGATAAATATCGAAAATCAATAATCGAAAAAATCGGGTGATAGAAGGAGTGGTCCGATTTTAATCAAATTTGATACACTCATAGACAAAGACATAAGAAATGATATTCAGAGGTTTCAAGGTTGCAGTTCTTACAATAGTGCAGAAAATCGATAATACACACACACACACACACACATACACATACACACACACACGTATATATATAAAAGATGTTTGTGTGTGTGTCTGTTAAATCTGCCTGTATGTCCTTTATACAAATCCACAATTTTTATCCGATTCTCACCAAACTTCACACAAATATTCTTTAGGCTGAGCCTGAGCTCCAGGACCATGGATTAGTTTTAAAGATTTCATTACATCCGAGCAACGCCGGGCTATACTGCTAGTATATATATATATATATATATATATATATATATATATATATATATGTGTGTGTGTGTATTAGGTGCGATTGGTAAATTGTCGCAATTATTTTATTATTTCAAATATTCCTTAGGCTGAGTCTGAGCTCCAGGACCATACTGCTAGTTATTTATATTCATACTAACATCCTTGCTTTTGTTGTTATTATCACAACTTTTTCCCCCGTTATAGTCTCTGTCTTTCTTCATTGTGTCTGCCGATTCGCTTAATCTTTAATTTTTAATTAAACATTTTATTGATTCTCGATGCTGACACGGAAAGAAAACCACAAGGCCTCCTACAGAAGGTAGCCGAAGAGAGTGACAAGAAAGGACTACAAATAACCTGCATGAAGACCGAATGTTCATCAGCAAAAAGAGCAGCCGAAAATGGCAAATACAGGGAGGATACTAAAATTAAACAGGTACAAAATGGCAGTGAATATCATCAAAGATGAATTGAAAAATTGAAGTAGCGGAAATGTGGTTCTACATAAGGACACTGCGGATATCGTTGATCAAGCAAGTGATCAACGATGAAGTTTTGGAAAGAATGGAAACAAAAAGGAAATTAATATTGAAGAGACAGGAAGAGACAGCTAAAGTTCCTGGGACATGCAATGAGAAAGGAGAGCTTGGAGAATCTGATACTAACAGGCTAGATAGAGGGAAAAAAGACAGGGGAAAGCAGCGGATAACATATTTGAAGGGCCTGGGCAGGTGGATGACGGAACGAGGGTTACATGGTGTTACAGGAGAAAGCGTGCTAAGAGCTACTAGAAATAGGGAGACGTGAAAGGCCATGATCGCCTACGTCCTGAAAGCACAAGGCTCATAGAAGAAGAAGAAGAAGAAGAAGAAGAAGAAGAAAACGTTCCGTGGGCAGCCTATCGTGTTCGTTACGTCTCGTCCGACTAACATAACGTACCGTCACCGGCTTCGTAGTTTGCAGCGGCTGCATGTCGTCCGTTGCCGTTGCCGTTGCCGTCGCCGTCGCCGCCGAACGAGCAGACAACGACTGCGACTACGGCGAGACCGCCGATGCGAAGCAGAGTCGAAAACCACAAAGTGTGCGTTGTAGTCCAGTGGATATCGACTCGGAACGACAAATCGGGGAGCCGAGTTCGAATTCCAGTTGAATTCTTCGCATTCACTTACGCATAAATATCCTTGGAAAAGGTTTTAATCCGTCTCTTCCTTCCAGTTAGGAGTTAAATAATAGGACAGACTGGGTTCTATAACCTTGGCTGGCAACCAATCTACTGCAGAAAGTCATGGCAACCTACTCCGGGAAAATCTTCTACCCAGTCAGACATGATCGCCCAAGCGTGTATCACATATGACACTTAACTGAATATAATAGTTTAAAACATGATTAAGACTTTTACTGGGCATAAAGTGGGGGATCATTTTTATATTGTTATGAAGTAATAAACTGATACCCTACTAATTGCTACCTAATAATATAATACATCTCTTACCCCTCTAGGTATGAGTCAAATAATAGAATGGCAACCTACAGCGGGATAATCTTCTGCTCAGTCAGTCATGTTTCTTTCGAGACATGATCGCCCAAAGCGTGTATCACGTATGCCACTTAAATGACTGACTGAACGTTTCGTCGTCCATGTTTCGGAATATTTCCTCTCGTTCTTATTTAAAAGTACTCACGAGACAAAAGCCTAGAAGTCAGCTGGTAAATTTGCTCGCTTACCAATTGTGGTTTCAATTCTTGGACTGGTTAGTACAAATTATATTCGCGGGATACCGAACGAGCAATAATTGACCAATTCTAAATATCCCTCGTGTTTTCCTTAAACGTTATATTCTGTTTCCGTATTCTTGTTCACTCTCCTTCTTTATTTTTATTTCGGTAACCTCTTGAAATTGAAAATAACTTAAAGCGTCGACCAAATGTCCTGTCTGTGAATTGTCAGTCCATTCATTGGCGGGTCGTTTTACCTGCGAACTGTACGCCCAAGAGATGGACCCCTTCCCGATCTTAACCGACATATTTTTGTCCTCTCTTGTTTTAAGGTCAGAACTTTATAATCAATTGCCTGGATCCATTATTGTGTGTTAAGACCATTCTTTATTAGCCTGTTTTTTTACCTTATTATTGAAGCTTTGTCTATTTTTATCTTGAACACACACACACACACACACACACACACACACATATATATATATATATATATATATATATATATATATATACATATATAAAATCTAAGAGTGAGCCAATAACCTACCACGGTTTCGCTTTCCCTGACGAGCTGTTAAGCGAAAGCGTGGTAGGTTATTGGCTCACTCTTAGATCTTAGATTTTATATATATATATATATATATATATATATATATATATATATATATATAAAAGCCAATTATCCCTGACGAGCTCTTAAGCGAAATCGTGGTAGGTTATTGGCTCACTCTTAGATTTTCGATTTTGTTTGCTCTATTTTCGCTCTGAGTGCTTTGTGTGCTCTGCTTTCGTATTGAGCTCTTTATTGTTAAGGTTTTCGTCCTGGGGTTTTTTTCTTTCTCACGAATGCTTGACTTTTTGTTCAGGTATTTCGTTTGTTTCTTTTTTTCTTCCCCTTCTTTTCCCTCCGGGTTCGTTCCCGGTGGGTTTCAAGACGGTCACATTTGTAGTTTAATTATTGATAATCTTGACAGAATTAGTTCTGTTGCTATTGGTATTATTACTAAAATTAATATTACTATACATATATATATATATATATATATATATACTGCTGAGTTAATGTTTAGCGCCAAGATTATTGTGTTTGCAGTAGATCTACTGATAAAGGATAATCTGGCAAGCAGGTGTTTTATCGTAAAGTGCTCGATATCCTGGTGGAGATAAAGAACAATGCAAGGGCAGTGAAAATAAATCAGTAAGTAGCAAACCTAGAGCCAACGGACCTACCTAGGTTTCACCAAATTGATCGCCAGGGCTAGTTGGCAGGGTTTCAATCCTGGCTTAAAAGCAATCGGAGTCTAACCGTACTGATGAGCTGTGATACAGCGAAACAGATCTGTCTGCGGATGACTATATATATATATATATATATATATATATATATATAACAGACAATGAATGTCTATTATGTTTAATCATGAGCCGTTTTAAACATCGTATTTTGGCTTTAATTTCAGGTGTAAATAAAGACAAAATTGTCCAATATTTGGATATTTTTTAATATGCTGGTTCTAAGCTTTCAGCTCACATGAGCCATCTTCAGAGAGGTTACAGAGGCATTAACATAAAGATATCCACGATCAAAGTTGCGTTGACATAAACATTCCTAAGAAATGATAACATTACTAATCATAAATAGTAATTAAATAATAATATAATATTGTTTGCTTAGTATTATGTATTATTTTGTATGTATTATTATGTATTATTTTGTACTGTATTTTTTTTTTACTTTTAAGTTCTGTATACTGGGGCACTTCCTCAAATTACACTTAATCCTATCGATATACCCAAACCTCTCATATATGGGTTGATTCTTCTATTGTGCATTTACAGATTCTTGATAAAACATACACACACAAAAAAAAAAAACAATCAGCGATGTTATCAGATTGACCTGGCACATCGGTTTCAGCCACATTCTCACTGTCATAAAGTAAATTCCTTTGCTTTTTCTGTAAATATTTTTATAGAATATGGTAAGATCTTTCATCATCATAGCTTATGCTAACCTCCAGTAAACTGATTCGAGGCGCCTTCTTTTTCTAATATTATCGCCTTTATAATGAATTGGAAAGATTATATTGAATCCCTTTCCCGGTCAGCTATACAATGTTTCTCTCCACAATCTATCTTATATATTTATAAGTCTATCATTCATCCATGCTTTGAATATTGCTGCCACATATGGTCCGGTGCTCCTGCTATATATTTAGAGATTCTTGATAAAATCCAAGGAGGAATCTGCAATGTTTCTCTCCAGAATCTATCTTGCATATTTATAAGTCTATCATTCATCCATGCTTTCAATATTGCTGCCACATATGGTCCGGTGCTCCTGTTATATATTTAGAGATTCTTGATAAAATCCAAGGAGGAATCTGCAATGTTTCTCTCCAGAATCTATCTTACATATATATATGTCTACCATACATCCATGCTTTGAATATTGCTGCCACATTTGGTCCGGTGCACCTGTTATACATAAATACATGATAAAATCCAAAGAAGAATCAGCAATATTATTGGTCTTGGCCGGGCGTCTCGGCTTCAGGTAATTTGCCGCCGCCATAATGTAGCGTAACAGAGACTTTATGAATTTAAGCTCTGTACTAGACTGATTGTTGTGCAGCGGATATCGGCTTGGAACTAAAATTGGAGAGCCGAGTTCGAAATCCAGTAAAATCCGTTGCATTCACTAACACGCAAACACCCTTAGGAAAGGTATTAATTCCACTTTTCTTTCTCCCAGCTATGAGGTAAATAGGGCATATTGATTTTTATAGCCTTGGTTAGCAATCATTCTACCGTAGAAAGTACTGGAAACCTACTGCAGGAAACTCTTCTGCCCGATCAGTCATATCTCTTTCGAGACATGATCGCCCAAGTGTGTATCACGTATGTCACTTAATTGACTGATATATACGAAATTAGCTGTATAAAGTTTGGACTTTATAAAGGGATCATGGCTCTCCTCGAATTCTTTTTTTTTTTAGTATCTGTTGCTGTTTTATCGTAAGCCTTATTTAGAATTTATAACATAAATATGTTATAATATCACTGCAAAAGTAGACATTTTGTTTTTTGACACTATCTGTGTCTTATCAAGTGAAAAACTTTATTTCAAATTGGAGAGTTTTAAAAGTTTCAAGACTAGCCTAACCCCCTTTATCAGGGAGGCATTGTTGCACAGAGAGAGTGGACGAAATTAGAAATTGCTTTCTTTTGATTGGAACACTTTTTGTAGTGATATTATGACATATTTATGCTATAAATTCTAAATAAATGTTATTCGCTCTATTTTGTTTTGACCACTTTTTTTCAGAAGAGTGTTTGTTTGGATACGGAATTTTATTCTATCCATACCTAGCCTATACTTGTATATATATATATATATATATATATATATAGACTAACAACAATACAGAACAAAATATTACGAAGGAAACATATATATATATATATATATATGTGTGTGTATTTAATCTCTCACACCCTGATTGAGCACTCTGGAAGACTTTGAAAAACAGTAGCTACTCTGGCATGTACGCATAGCTCATTCAGTAATGAATTAGAGCACTCTGGCTATTGGGTGTGTACAATGATAATATACACGCTAAAAATCTGCCTTCTTCTACCGAGCGCCCATAGCCCAGAGGTAGAATCACCGACTGACACCAGTTCAGTCGGATTTCAATCCTGGGTTAAAAGCAATCGGAGTCTAACCTCACTGATGGACTGTGATAAAGCGAAACAGATCTGTCAGCGGATGACTATATATATATATATATATATGTTTATCGCCTTCTTTGTTATTCGGTTAAACTTGTAGATTACTCGCCGTTGCTCACTGTTATTCTGTCCTTTTCATATGTTTGGTGTGTTAAATTCCCCGAGCCGTATTTCTTCGTTATAGGTCCAAAAAATCTCTTTAAATTTATTTCCCTTGCTCACATATCCGGTCGATGTCGTTCTCAGCGTTAATCGTTGAAGGCAAATATCAGTTTTTTTCTTCCACATCTTCAGTTGGTGCACACATATACAGATGTTTTGTCCTCGATTTAAGTCTGAAGAGAGAGGAACAATAAACCGTTAGTATTTTCTTTTTTATGTTTTTCCATATCACACACATACACACACACATACATATGTATGCTTGCATATATACATCGCGTTTAAAGTACGAATCTTTTCAAAAGCACAACAATTATGTTACAGCCAAAACAAAAGGATAAAATAACTACATCGGAAAAATAAAATCCTTGCAAATAGACAGTGAAGTGGCTGAAAGCGCTTCGAAAGCAAAAAAAATATGGGACATTTTTACCTTCCAAAAGGTAATCATAAAAAATACTAGAATGCTAGAATCTTCCTCGTCGGTGAAATAATATAGACACATTACGTTTATTTATTTTTATGACTAGCAGTATAGAGCAGCGTTGCCCGATTGTAATGAAACCTTTAAAACTAATCCATGGTCCTGGAGCTCAGACTCAGCCTAAAGAATATTTGAGTGAAGTTTGGTGAGAATCGGATAAAAATTGTGGATTTGTATAAAGGACATACAGACAGATAAACAAACACACACACACAAACATCTTGCCTTTTATATATTATCGATTTTCTGCCCTATTGCAAGAACTGCAACCTTGAAACTTCTGAATATCGTTTCTTATGTCTTTGTCTATGAATGTATCAAATTTGATTAAAATCGGACCACTCCTTCTATAAGAGGTTTTTTTCATTATCGATTTTTATCGAGGGTACTTTATTAATATTTTTTACTAGCAGTATAGCCCGGGTGTAATGAAAGCTTTAAAACTAATCCATGGTCCTGGAGCTCAGACTCAGCCTAAAGAATATTTGTGTGAAGTTTGGTGAGAATCGGATAAAAATTGTGGATTCGTATAAAGGACCTAGAGACAGATAAACTGACACACACACACACACACACACACACACACACACACACACACACACACACACACACACACACGTCTTGCTTTTATATGTATATATTATCGATTTTCTGCACTACTGTAAGAACTGCAACCTTGAAACTTCTGAATATCGTTTCTTATGTATTTGTCTATGAGTGTATCAAATTTGATTTAAATCGGACCACTCCTTCTATAATACGATTTTTTCGATTATCGATTTTCGATATTTATCTGGGGTACCTCGACACAAAACCTAGCTAAGATCACTCGCAGACGCTTATAGTACAACTGTGTAAATTTTCATGAAAATTGGTTCAGCCGTTTCGGGGTCTATAGGTAACGGACACACACACACACACACACACACACACACACACACACACACACACACACAGGCAAAGTTCCATTTATAAATAAGTTTAGATTAGATTTAGATTAAGGTAGGAGGGAGAGTTCATTATCTGAGGAATAGGTGTGTTTCATCATAACAATTAGTGATCTTTAAAAAAATAAACCCCAATGGTTGAAAGTAGAGAAAATTCAAAAGTTAGTCGAATCGGTTTTTAACAATAAGTACCAAAATCTTAAGTTATAAAAATTCAAATTTAGTAGGGTCGCACATTTAAACGTAATGACCAAAGTTATAAGTAGTGAAATTAAAAATTTGGTAGCGCTCAGCCTTCAAAAGTAGCCTACAAAATCACTTCTTCTTCTATGTGCCTTGTCCTTTCAAGACGTAGGCGATCATAGCCTTCCACGTCGACCTCAAGACCAACAACAATCTAGATTATAAATGTATAGAAACTAGAGTTGGCCACGAAATGGGGGGATCAGTTTATATATTGATTATAATATATAATCGATCCCCCATTTTATATCCACATTATAATTGCTTATAAACAGTTGGCATATATATTCTTCTTCTATGTGCCTTCTCCCTTCATGACGTAGACGATCATGGCCTTCCACGTCTTCCTATCCCTGGTGGCTCTTACCACGCTTTCTCCTATTACACCACAACAATGCTTATTCTGTCATCCCCTAGCTCAAGACAATAAATCTGTATGATAAATATATAGGAATTTGCATAGCCACGAAATGGGGGATCAGTTTATATATTGACTATAATATAGAATTGATCCCCCATTTAATAACCACATTATAATTGCTTATAAACAGCATATATATTCTTCTTCTATGTTCCTGGTCCCTTCATGATGTAGGCGATCATGACTCTGCATGTCTCTCTCTCTCTCTCCCTGGTGGCTTTTAGCACAGGTTCTCCTATTACACCACACAACCCTCATTCTGTCATCGACAAGCTCAAGACTATAAATCTTGATTATAAATGTCTAGAAACTAGCATGGCCACGAAATGGGGGATCAGTTTATATAGTGATGATAATATAGATTTGATTCCCCATTTTATATCCACATTATAATTTCTTATAAAGAGCTGGAAGAGATATTCTTTTTATTTCTTTGAGGACGTGGCGATCATGGCCTTCCACGTTTCCCTGTCCCTGGTGGCTCTTAGCACGTTTCTCCTATTACACCACGCAACCTTCGTTCTGTTATCCAGCTGCTCAGGCCCTTCAATTATGTTCTCCGCTGCTTTCCCCTGTCTCTTTTTTCCTGTATTTGGCCTGTGAGCCTGTGAGTATCAGATTCTCCACGCTTTCCTTCCTCATTGCATGTCCCAGAAACTTTAGATGTCTCTTCCTGATACTCAATGTTAATTTCATTTTCGTTTCTATCCTTTCCAACACCTCATCATTGCTCATATGCTCGATCCACGACATCCGCAGCATCCTTCTGTAGAACCACATTTCAGTTGCTTCAAGTTTTTCCTTCACCTTTGATGAGATTGTCCAACATTCACTACCATATTGAAGAAAAAACATCACATAGCAATCCATTACTCTCTTTTTTGATTCTAATGAAATTTTCCTGTCTCTTAATACTCTACTCAGCTTCTGGAACGCGTCCTTCGCCATACCAGTTCGCCTACGGATCCTTGTGTCATAATTTTCGTCTTCTGTTAGAACACTTCCCAGATAAAATTACGTACCTGGTTGATTTTCGTATCCCCCACCTGTATTTGGCATTTTGGGGCTGCTCTTTTTGCTGATGATTATGCATTCGGTTTTCTTGCAAGTTATTTGCAGTCCTTGTCACTCTCTTCAGTTCCCTTTTGTAGGAGGTCTTGTATTTTTCTTTCCGTGTCTGCTATCAGTACTGTATTATCTGCGCACCTTATGTTGTTCAAAGTGTGGCCTTCGATGACTGACCCTGGCATAACATCTAGGGTTCTCAGAATAGTCTCGCTGTACAAAATCAGAAGTAATGAAAACCAAACTTTATTAAGGTTGGGCTTTTAAAAGTAGCCATTAAATTGAAATTAAAAAA